>CAJHQP010000765.1:0-154796 GCA_905132765.1 Moricandia arvensis | reverse complement strand
AAAGTGTCATAGTCCTCGACGATGTCAGATTCTCCAAAACATCATTGACAACTTTTTCAATCATTTTGGCTTCGTTATTCCTACCATCGAGAAAGATAATTTCACAATCTAGCAATGAGAACTAACATTTCATACACATGTAAAAACCTCTATTCGAGAATGAATGGTTTATAAAACCGTACCAGTTTACAGAATGATACTCGAGGGTATTATCTACATCGGTCAAAGCTCTCCTCCATTGAATTATCACTTCCTCTGCTTTGTCGTGGCATGTTTGATCAAAGATATGCCCAAAGTCACCAGTTTCTTTCCTCACATGGGAAGGATCCAAACCATAGAAAACATGTATCACTATTTGACCACGCTCTTACATGCACTTGACTATCTCCAGCAACTCATAAAGACACCAACTTGATGCTGACATAAACTTAAAGTTAACTCAAGGAACAAGCTATCCTAATCCTACGGAGTAATGGTTTTGTAAAAAGGATTAGGAAAAAAGAAATATAAAAATATGTTAAGTTCATAGAGATTAGGAGATATCTAATCTCTATATAAAGAGATACCAATGTGTTGAATAACTTATGAGTTTTTGAGAGAGCTTAAAGTTTTGAGTAAGTTTTTTAAGAGATTATTTAGAGAGTCATTCTTATTATTGAATTCTTAGTTTTGTGTTCTTGAGGTTCTGTATTTGGTATCAGAGCTGCAAGGTTTTTATAATAACTCGAGATCATGAAAGACGGAAAGAAATATGAAGTTACGACTAAGCCAAAGGAGATCGGACCCTCGTCCATTAAGTGCCCAATGCTTGATACAGCCAATTATACAGTCTGGTCCATACGAATGAAGATTGCTCTCAAGGTGAATAAAGTATGGCAAACAATAGAAGATGGAACCAATGATGAAGACAAAAATAATATGGTGATTGCCCTATTATTTCAGTCCATACCAGAGACATTGATCCTACAACTCGGAGACCTAGATACATCAAAGGAAGTTTGGGAGGCAATAAAAGCAAGACACGTTGGAGCAGACAAAATAAAAGAAGCTAGACTACAAACTCTAATGGCTGAGTTTGATAGAATCAAGATGAAGGAAACTGCTACAATTGATATGTATGTGGAAAACTTTATGAGATTTCATCAAAAGCCATAGCACTTGGTGAAACTAACACTATTAGATTCAAAGATATTGTGGGACGACTAAAAGCATATGAAGAGAAGATTGGTGAAGAAGAAGAAGAACATGAAGATCAAAGCAAACTCATGTCTCGACAATCCTATCAAGATAATGGCATTGCTAACAGAGGAAGAGGACAAGGGGGCCGTTCATACCTGGAGAGCTAGAGGTCGTGGACGTTATGGATTCTATCTGGATGGACCATGGAAACATGAGAGAGATATTCAAAGGTGATGTGTTATCGATGCGATAAGCTTGGATATTACACATCAAGTTGTCCTGATAGGTTACTTAAGCTCCAAAAAGCTATTGAAAAGAAGGATGATGATACACAAGAAGCCGATAACTTGATGATGCATGAGGTGGTGTACCTCAATGGGCAACGGGTAAAGACAAATACCTTCATTGACAAATCAAACACGATTTACTTGTGGTATCTTGACAATGGAGCTAGCAACCACATGAGTGGGAATCACAATTTCTTCTTCAACCTTGATGAGACAATAACGGGAACGGTAAGGTTTGGAGATGACTCTCAAGTTGAGATAAAAGGCAAAGGTTCCATACGCTTCTTGCTTAAGAATGGAGAAAAGAAGGTTATGAACGGCGTGTACTACATACCTAATTTAAGAAGCAACATTATAATTCTTGGACAAGCTACTGAGGCTGGATGTGAAGTTCGTATGAAAGATGAGAATTTAATTTTGTATGATCAAAGTGGGTATCTTCTGGTGAGGACGAATAGGTCAAGAAATCGGCTATACAAAGTGATCATAGAAGTCGAAGGTGTCAAATGTCTACAGCTGATGTCCTCAGACGAATCAATTAAATGGCATGCACGGCTAGGGCATATAAATATGGAGACTATGACGATGATGATCAACAAAGAGCTTGCAACGGGCATACCAAAACTAACACTAGAAAAAGGAAACTTGTATGTCATGCTTGCGTGGGAAGCAAACACGACAACCATTCCCTCAAGCTACTCCATATCGAGCCTCACAAGCTATTGAGTTGATACATGGTGACCTCAGTGGACCAATCACACCAGTGACACCAGCACAAAAAGGTATGTATTTTTAGTCATTGATGATTACTCAAGATACATGTGGACGATGTTGCTCAAAGAGAAGAATGAAGCGTTTGACAAGTTCAAAAAATTCAAATTACTTGTTGAACAAGAAACAAGAGCAAGGATCCAAAATTTCCGCACAGATCGAGGAGGATAATTTGTATCACATGAATTTCAAAGTTTTTGTGATTCTCATGGAGTTAAGAGACATCTAACGTCACCATATTCACCCCAACATAATGGGGCAGTAGAGAGAAGAAACAGAACTTTGATGGAGATGACAAGAAATATCTTGAAAGACATGAGTTTACCAAATTATTTATGGGGAGAAGCTGTGTGACATTCTACTTACTTAATCAATGGGGTTCCAACGAGATCAGTAGCTCCAGCTCAAACACCATACAAAGTCTACAAAGGAAGAAAGCCAATGATGTCTTGCATATTTTTATTATTTCACCCATTCATCCATGTGCATTTTGATCATATAGACTAGGATTTAGTCATTTTAGGTTGCATTTTGCATACATGAGTCTTTATCAGGTGTTGGAGTGTGCCATGGAGTGATTTGAGATGTTTGGGAGCATTGTGATCCAAAAGGGGTGAAATATGAGCATGGATGGAGCACTTAAAGAAATCTTCTGTTTCTAAGATTTTGTGGAGACATAGAAAATTGAGTTAGCTTTCTAATAGAAGTAGTTTCAAATCATTTGAAGATGTAATGAAGGAGTTATGACCAATTTACTAGAGGCATATCCACCCTGTTCGAGCATCCTGGAGCGACCTCATCAGAGCGACCTCTCAGAGCGACCTACCAAGGTCGCTCCCAGCCAGAGCGACCTCACCGGAGCGATATGGACAGGTAGCTCGGCCTGGGAGCGATTGGTCGCTCGAAAACCACCCTGAAGCGACTTTACTGGAGCGATATGCACAGGTCGCTGCGCGGCTTTGCTGGGACGAATCTTAAGACATTTCAGGGACCTTTTGGTCATTTATTTTCATTGTTTTACACTTGCTAAACCTAAGTTTAAGTACAACTTGTAGCCTATGAGGCAGAGGATCTTTGTTTTTGGAGAAAACACAAAAACCTCTTGGAAAAGTTCATTTCTATGAATCATTCTTCATTGTTCTTGTGATCTTGTTTATCTCTTTGCATTATCTACTTATCTTAACATGATTAAGCTTGAATCCAATATGGGTTTGAGAGGAATCATGAAGATTAGTGAGTAATCCACCTTTGAATTCATGGGATAGGGAGATTAAGGGTGATTAGGCTAGAACTAGGATGTTTAGTGTAGATTTCTCTTACTCCTTGCTAGTATAGTATTCTTAATGCATCCTTTGAGTTGGCCTCTCTGTTGACATGAAGAAATCATGGATCCCTAAAACATGGTTCCCAAAATTATGGACCTTGTTTATGGGAGCTCATGAATTCATGGATCCTTAAAACATGGTTCCCAAAATCATGGACCTTGTTTATGGGAGTTCATGAATTCATGGACCTTGTTTATGGAAGATGTCTTTTGTATTCTCTATATATTACAATGTATTTGCAAAGAAATTAATCAAGGAAATAAGTTTCTCTCCTTCTTATTCTTACTTGTTCTTGAGTGTTCTTGAGTGTTCTTGAGTGTTCATACTCTTTCTCTTCATAAATCATCAATTCTAACATGGTATCAGAGCTTTAAGCTCCTACTTCATTCCGCAAACCTTCTCTATCCTTCTCTTTTATTCAGCAAAGCTTTTATGTTATTCTCATTCCGCAAATCATAAAAATGGAGAAGGAAAACATAATTTCCGTGACCCTTGAGGGTCCTAATTATCTCTCATGGTCAAGAGTGGCCAGAATCACCTTGGGATGTCATGGACTTTGGGACAGCCATATCATGAAGGCTGGAACTTCAAAGAGGATGACTGAAGAAGATAGATACGTGAACAACCACAACCAATGGGTTCAAGAAGACCAACAAGCTCTGGCTCTCATCTGTAACTCCTTGTCAAAACCAATCCTGAAGATCAATTCTCACATCAAAACCGCCAAGAGACTATGGGAGAGTCTTCAAACCGCTTATGGGTGTTTATGGGAGAGTCTCCAAACCATCTATGAGAACGACCGGTTCCTCAGCTTTCTCCTACACCTAGACTCATCATTCAACACACTGATAAAGAATTTCTTTACTGGAAGAAAGATTTCATGCCTAGATGATGGTGATCCTCTCAAAGGCCAGCCGGATAAATGTAAACCCAAGGAGCAGCAAGCAATTCAAGGGAGAACCATGTATTCTGCTCACATGGGTGATTCAACTGAAGACATGTGGAGAAATCAAGTTGGTACGACCTCATCTGATGATTTTGTGACCAGAAAAGACGCCAATTCCTTTATCTGGAGCACTGTCTTGGCTCTCATTGCTTCCAAGAAGGCTGGTACACATTCTCTTGACTCTAAACCTATCATAATAGATTCAGGAGCAAGCCATCACATGATTTGTGATAGGAACTTGATTAGTAATATCCAGCCTGCCGTAGGGAATGTAGTCATAGCAAATGGTGATAAGGTGAAGATAGAAGGGATAGGGAACCTTGAATTGGTTAGAATGGTTAGATGTTGGTTAGAGTGGTTAGATGGTTCGACAATTTCGATTTCATTGTTTACCAAAAGATCCGATGATCGGGATAAATTAGACTCAGGTAAACATTGTAATTATCTCAACTTTTTACAGGTTTTACATCATTTTCTTATTATTTGGATTAACATAATTCAATTAATTTTCTGTTTAATTATGTCTTTAGAAGATTGCCTTTTGACATTTTGGGGACACTGGAGGAGATGCCTCCCCCAAGGAACAAACAGAAACAATGGTTTCTCTGTTAACAAATCTCTCTCTCTCCCTTACATGCTCGGTATAAGGTAAATTGTTTATCACTCGATCAGATGGAAGGAGGACATCTTGTTTTGATCAAAGATTGGTAAGATTGTTTCTCTGCTTATCTCTATACCCTCTTGAAGAGAGTGGATACTCTAGAGTGGAGTTTGGAGAGCCAGACTTGTTCCAGTGCTCGAGACATGTACTGAACCAGGGAAAAGAACATAGAAGATGTTTGGTTTTGTCCATTGCCGGATCGAAAAGCGATACCAAATCCGTTTCTTGGGAAATTCCTGCCGGAATCAGGAAACATACAGAGTATGTATCTGTTATTAGTATTACATTTGTGGCTGCGATTTTGTCCGTGCTTTCCATCATTGTGGCATCTGTCTTGAGCTCCATGGTTGAACCTTGTAAGAATACAAAGCAGTTATGAATCAGCTTTTGGTCTTCTTTGTGATTTTGTTTCCTCTCAAATGTCAATACCATTCGGGCAATGGTAAACCGGTTCAAAACCAATCTCTTGCATGATAGGAGACAGCACAAGCAACAGACTTTCACTCATCTCCAACACAGTTTGCACAACAAAACCACGCACGCACTATATTACAGCCGAACCAAACCAAACGAATACAAAACCCAACTTCTAAGTTTTGTCTGCAAATTACGTTATATACCAAATAATTCCACTCATTGATGTTTTAAGATCCATGAAAACATTCGAAAAGACTTGTTCCTGCTTTCCAAAATCAAGCTGCGAGTACGATTATCACGATGAGGAGTACAATGCCAAATATCACCAAGAGCAAGCATGTCTGCGTGTAAACAAGTTCAAGACATTAGACTGTGGCCTAAACCCACCTAAAAACTTTTAAGTGTTCTTACCAGAGATGAATTTGATCTTTGTGTTTTTGCCGCCTGAGAGAGCTGAGATCTTCCTTGTGAAGTAGCAGCTCGAGAGTTGTCAATGTGGGTACCGATATCATCTGCAAAATAAAGAGAAAGTGAGCTCTATAATAACAGTAGAAATATTAAGGCATGTTCTTATTGAGTCTATATAGATTTATTTTACCTATCATGACTCCTTGATCGTTAACAAGAACCGCAAGATCTTTAAATATTTCGTTAACTTCGCCAATCTGACTATGGATTTCTTGTATCCCTTGCTCTCTTTCTTCGATCACAGCCTCGTTGAATAAAATCTCGTTGTCTAACAACGCAAGCTCCTGCCTGCAAACAAGAGTAATATAAGTCTGCAACACAAAAGGAATATAGAAAGATCGTTCCTCTCGGTAGGCACAAACCAACCTTTTCGCCTCCATAAATTGTACCCGCTGCTCCGAGACCTTATCTGCTTCACTCGCTGAATAGCTATACATCAAGCAAAGACAAACAAGAAACATGATTCATCATGACCAGACTAACAAAAAGTCAATTTTTTTTTTTTTTTTGCTTTTTATCATCAAGAACAACATAAAATGTGTTCATCTTCCTCTCTTATAACAAACTATTAGGGCTATAAAGTAGTATACCGGACAAACAGTTAGCAAAGTTGATGCTTTTGCTTATGATCATCACATTGATTCACATACCTAGAGGGCTGAGCAGAAGGAGGCAGCAAAGGAGCATAGGCAGTTTCTCTTTCAGCAGCAGTTTGTTGAGCATTCTGAAACTCTCTTAACACAGCTTGAAAGTCCCTTGCAAGCTTAGCATCTGCAATCTTCTTACTTGGCTACACATTTAACAAAATAAAACTCTTAAGAACAAAAAGATTCACATTAAATCAAAAAGATTATAACTTTACATTGACACCACTTTGATGATCAGTTTCACTAGCTTCTTTAAGCTTAGCTGACGTGTCCTTCACAAGCTGTCCTATATGAAATCGTGTCTTGTGCCTACAACGCAATCAAAACACTTTAAAGTTTTCGAATTCCACAAATGAATTAGATGATTCAAATTTCTAATTACAGCTTATCACGGAGCTCGGGCGTGTCTCTGGGAGTACCGAGCGTGTTAACGAGCCGCTGAAACGTGGAGACTCCGGTGTTGATCTGGAATATTCCGGACGCCACGGCTTGCGTCGAATCTTGCTGACCATTGATCTTCCTCGTTCTTCCTCGTCCAGCTTCTAAATCTTGAAAACTCATCTTCTCTCTCTCGTAAGCAAATAAACCAAAAATGAACAAATCCTTCTCTCTCACCTGGAAAACTGATCGAAAATCAAAGCTACGGTCAAAGGCGTGAATCGTGGAAACAAAGAGCCAGAAATTGAGAAGTGTTTTATTTTTTTGTTTCTTTCTTTCTAAAATCAGTTTATTACGTTTCGGATCCTTTTGTTTCTATTTACCTACCGATCACTCCTTATTTCATCAATATTATTAAAACATGATAACTACTATAATATTTATCCTTAAGATATTACTATCTCTATTTTATTTTACGTTATTTTAAGTTTTTGCACATAAATTAAAAAAATATTTAATTTTGTATATTTTTAAAATTAAAACATTTTTACCTATAATTCTATCCATATTTCAAACAATAAAAAAATATAATATTATATAAAATTAATAAATTTTATATTAAAATTATTAAATAAAATTTATTTTAAAATAAAAATTTTACTTTACAACGATATTTAAATTGAAATAGAAATAGTATTAAACTTGGTGAACTCTCGCACCTTCAACAAACTAATATATATGTATCCAACGAATTATAGTTTTATATAAATTATTAAATATGATTTTCTTTTTGGTTTTAAGTGTTTTATTAAGCTTTATTTAACCAAATAGTAATTACTTGTTGTGTATATTTTCCTTTTCTTATTATTTATGTACGATTCTTCATTTTGAAAATACTAATTTTCATTTCTTTGACTTTAGCGAAGTTTCGTGTTTTTTTTTTCAAAATTATAGAGTGGTGATGTTTATCTAATTTTGATTGGTTTGACTCCAGTAAAGAAGGTTTAGAGTTATTTTTTCAATCTCAAATTCATATTTTTAAAAAGTTGAATTTACATAACCATGATACAAGGAATTATGAAGTCACTAAGGCAGAAACAACCCATAGGTATAAAAGACAAATTAAAGACTTGTAAGTAGGCATGGGCATTTTATCCGGATCCGACCCAAAACTGACCCGAAAAAATCTTCGTTTGGGTAGGAACTGAACCGATCGTTTTATCCTATTTTGTCTTCTTGTGGAGGATCCGCAGATTTTGGAACCGACCCGACCCGAACCTGAGATCCGACCCGAGCTTGAAACCCGATAGGATACTCGAAATACCCGAAATTTCTAGTACATATTAGATATATATGGGTATTTTAGTATATTTTTGTTATTATAAGTATTTTTAAGTTTCAAATTTGGGTTTTGGGAATAATTTTGGATTTCATGAAAAATTTTAAATTTTAAAAAATTTTTTGACTAATTAGATAAAAGTTTGGTATTTTTTTATATTTTCGGGTAAGATTTTAGATAAATTTTGAATATTTTAAGATATTTTTTGTGTGTTTTGGATATTTTTTGAGTCGGACTCGATACGACCCGAAGCGTACCCGACCCAAACTGAACGGAACCAGAACCGATAAATTCTAACTATCGTCGGGTCTAACTATTTAAGATTCAAACCGACCCAGATCCAACAAGACCCGAACCAAACCCAAACCAATAAATACTAATTATCATATTGGGTGTCAATATATATATGATCCAAAAAACTCGGATCCGACAAGACCCGACCCGAACTCCACCCGCAGACCCGAATATCCACGCGTACTTGTAAGCGAATGAGCTGGGAAGTCTATTTTTGGTGAAACAAAAATAGGATCTAAGAATTATTTACTCCACATTTAGATATGGAATCGGGACGTCGGTGTCCAGATCCTCTCAGCCTCCCATAATTATATTGACATTATGATCTCTTACAAAGTGATGAGCTTCCATACCACTTTTATCGACAGAGAACCTGATCACACTAAACGATATCATCTTTCTTTGCTTGCAGCCAATAGAGACTCACCTTGGCTATTAACGGGTGACTTGAACGAGATCATAGACAATAGTGAAAAAAGCGGTGGCCCGGTGCCTCAGAAGGATCCTTTTGTGCTTTCCGAACCTTCCTCTATCACAGTGATCTCTTTGACCTGAAACACTCAGACAACTTTTTCTCATGAAGGGGGAAGAGACACGATCATCTTATCCACTACAGATTGGATAGATCTATAGTAAACAGTGCCTGGTCGGATCTCTTCCCATCTGGTAGATGCCATTATATGGAGTTTTAAGGGTCTGATCATCGACCTATCATTACTTACATAGATCCCACAAAAAAAAGAAGGGTGGAAAGCTGTTCAGATTCCGCCGGCTGCGAAATGACTCTCTAGTTAAAGCTCTCATTACGGAAACATGGAATCCGCGTCCTAGCCTTCCGGTTGAGACTCGCCTCTATCTCTGTCGATATGCCATCTCGGCTTGGAGCAAGGAACAGTTCCTAAATAGCAAGATTCGGATTGAGATTCTAAAAGTGGATATCAACAAAGCAATGACAGACTCAGCACGACGAGATGATTTTGTTATAGCACGGCTTAACTCTAAGCTCCTGACAACGTATAAAGATGAAGAAAAATTTTGGAGACAAAGGAGTAGGCTGATGTGGTTAGCTGCTTGAGAATGATACTGGTACTGCTTTGTTTGAGGAACACCAAATTGTTTATGAGGTAACAAAGTATTTCCAGACTATTTTTACAGCAACAATGCCTACATATAGTACCACTGACCTGGCCACCATATTGAGTCTGTGATCTCCCCGTGCATCTCTGCCAATACAAACAAGAGGCTTATTGCCATCCCATCATCCTCGGAAATCAAAACAGTTATGTTCTCCATCCATCCAGACAAAGCCCCGAGACCGGATGGCTTCTCTGCTTGCTTTATTCAAGCAAATTGGGACACAGTAGGCCAAATTATTATTAAAGAAGCGCAAGACTTCTTCAGATCAGGAACTCTTCCACCTCGTATTAACAACACCAATGTGCACCTCACTCCAGAGATTAAGGGGCCGAAGTTGGTCTCAGATTATAGACCCATTGCGGTTTGCAATGTGATCTGTAAGCTGATATCAAAGGTCCTCACCCTGCGACTGAAACTAATACTCCAAGACATCATCTTTAAGACACAATCAGCCTTTGTGCCCGGAAGGGCGTTTTTGGATAATGTGCTCATCACACATGAAATCTTGCATTATCTAAAGACTTCACAAGCATAGAAGAATTGTGCAATAGAGGTGAAAACTGATATGAGCAAAGCATAAGATCGACTCGAATGGAGTTTTATCCAACTTGTCTTGGAAAAATGGGTTTTTATAACAATTGGGTCTCTAGGGTCATGAGCTGCATCACAACTGTCTCCTACTCTTATTTGATCAGTGACACAGCCCAAAGATCGGTTACTCCTTCCCGAGGTATTCGGCAAGGCGACCCTCTCTCCCCATACTTATTTATTTTGTGCAGTGAAGTCCTTACGGAACTTTGCCAAAAGGTGCCGCTAGCCGGAGGATCAGAGTCACAAGACGAGCTCCCCATATCAGTCATCTCCTTTTCGCCGACGACACCATGTTTTTCCTTAAGACCGACGATCTGAGCTGCTCGACATTGTCCCTCATCCTCCAGTAGTAAAAAATTGCATCGGGCCAGACCATTAACGCGAACAATCCTCCATAACCTTCTCAGTGAAGACAACCCAGGAGACTCGAGCAAGAGTCAAATCTAGCCTTGGTATCACCAAAGAATGGGGTGTGGGTAAGTATCTCGGTCTCCCAGAGAATTTTGGGCGGAGGAAAAAGGACCTCTTCACTTCTATAGTCGACAAAATACGCCACTAGGCGAACAATTGGTCATCTCGTTACTTATCAAGCGCCAGAAAAGTGGTCAAGCTGAAGTCGATGCTCTCTGCTTCCCCGACTCATGTGATGTTGTGCTTCCATCTTCCGATTAGTCTATGCAAAAGGATTCAGTCAATGCTAACGAGGTTTTGGTGGACGGTAATGAAACAAAGAAGAAGATGTGCTGGACACCTTGGTCAAAACTCCCCAAGCCGAAGAAACTTGGTGGTTTGGGCTTCAGAGATATCCAAACCTTTAATAGAGCGCTCTTAGAGAAGCAATCATGGTGCATTCTCACCAAACCGAACTGCCTCCTTGCTAGAGTTTTGATTGTAAAATATTGTCAAAACTCCTCCTTCAACTCGGTCCAAGCAGCGAGCTCCTCTTCCCATGGATGGCGAGGGATTTTAATGGGTAGGGACCTGCTCACTTCAAAGCTGGACAAGACCATAGGTGACAGAAACTCAACACGAGTTTGGGGAAACGAATGGATCAAAGGTGAATCTCTTACAAGCTCCCTACGGACCACCGAAAGAAGATGATCAGGATCTCTTTGTTTCTGACCTACTATTAAGAGGATCAATGGAGTGGAATGTTCAGAAACTACATACATTGTTCCCTGCTCAATTCAATGAAATTCTCTGCATGCGACCTAGCCGGCTAGGAGATGAAGACAGAGTAGTCTGGACAGGAACAAAGTCGGGAGTTTATTCAACAAGATTGGGCTAGTTTGCAGCTGTAGGAGACCAGAAACAAGAAGTGGAGATCCAGGATCAGCACCAAACCTTTGATTGGGTAAAGCAGGTTTGGGCAGTGAAATCAGCCCCAAAGATCCAAATCTTTCTCTGGAAAATCCTCCAAAATGCTTTACCCGTTGGTACTGCTCTTCAAAGGCGTGGTATCCAAGCACACCAGAGTAAAATAGTCGCTTTATTTCACAAATTTATGATCAACAATCAAATTTTTAAAAACAAGTAATAAAGCGATATCTGATTTAAACATATTTAAATTAAAAATCTATATACAAAAGATTATAATCATATTCAAAATCCAAATATTTATGTAGATTTATAACTTTTTTCAAATATTAATGTTTCAAATGATGTTGTATCAAATGAAAACAAATACCATTACTCAAGGTTAACAAAATGTGTACCCGGGCTTTCAAGGCGCGGTTAAAATCTAGTTATTTAGTTAAATACTGAAAAATCTCGGTTACATATTTGTATCGGTTTGTAGATACTTTGTAAAAATCAACATCCAAGAAATCGACAAGCACTAATTAGTCGTGTATAAAAAGATTAATTTCTAAATGGGTGCATAGACTGCCTACATGAATATCTCCACCTGCATTCTAGGATAACTGGCTTCCCATGAATCTTCCTACTACAGCAAGACTATCTCCCAACATCACTAATCATATGTTTGAAAATCCGACTGTTGATTATCTTTTGAATCCTAAAGAAGGAAGATGGAAGTGCTGTAGAGGAAAATTAAGCCAAGTTTAACAGGATATCATGACTTAGTAGCCTCGATTTACAAAAAGCATGGTTCATATTCAGGATACAATCTCTCGAATCAAGTTCACACCTCTTCTCAGTCTCATCTCTACAGCACTCCCAAAAGATATAGAAGCAACCTACTAAGCCGAAGATCTTAATCTTCTGGTGGAAGGCAATGCATGACGGCTTACCACTGACATTAGCAAAGCGTATGATCGAATGGAATGGATCTTTATCCAGAGAGTAAGGGAAAAATGGGTTTCTCGAAGACCTGGATTAAATGGATCATGCGGTGCGTTTCTTCAGCTAATTATAAAGTCCTTATGAATGGTCAGCCAAGGGGAAACATTGTTCCTCGGCGAGGATTATGTCAAGGAGATCCTTTGTCTCCTTTCATCTTTATCTTGTGCAAGAAAGCGCTCGTTAGCCTTCTTAATCGCTCAGAGAATCAAGGAAAGATAACTAGGATGTGCGTTGCACATGCTATCCCCTCGGTGTCTCACTTGTTATTTGCTGATGATAGCCATTTCTTCTGTACGGCGAAGCCCGTGAATGTGATGAAGTAATGAAAGTAGTAAAGGCATATGGGAAGGCATCGAGAAAATGTATACATTTTTAGAAATCTTTGCTCTTGTTCGGGAAGAGAGTTCCGAAATATATAAAGCAGCAGATAAATATATGTTGGGCATTGAAAATGAAGGGGGTATGGGCACTTATCTTGGTATCCCGGAGGACATAAGTGGACCGAAATGCAAGATATTTGATTTCCTTAAGGATAAACTCGATCATAAGATCAATGGATTGTCTAATAGGTGGCTGACTAAGGGTGGAAAGTAAGTCCTTAATAAAGCAATAGCATTGGCGTTTTACCGACATATGTTATGTCAAGTTTTCTGCTTCCCCTGGAAATATGCAAAAAATTAACGAGTGTCATTGCACGCTTTTGGTGGAGCACAAACCCACCTAATAGAGAAATTCACTGGGAAAAGTGGAAGAAATTGTGTTGTCCAAAAGAGGAAGGGAGAATTGGATTCCATTTGATCCATGAATTTAATCTAACCCTCCTGGCTAAACACTTGTGGCGACTGATTCAATACCTCGACTCTCTGCTTGCAAGAGTTCTTAGAGGGAGGTACATCGTATATGTTAGATATAGCGATCGACGGATTTTGTATCTTCCTCATATGTATGGACGAGCTTTATGGAAGCAAAGCCTTTACTATCACTGGGGATTAGACATAATGTACATTCTGGATACCAAATTGATACAACCTGAAACTCAGACTATACGGATGGCTTGACTGAGGTTCGTCGTGCGGTTGATCGAATGGTCGAGTGATCGGGTATCTTGGATCTGATTGGTACATGAAATAAGAGAGTGAATTTTTGATGAGCACCTCAATTCAGTAACTGGACCACCAACTCATGAGATCAACCATACAAGCTACATTGGAGCCAGCATGGACATATGTGCATTCAATGGAGGATATCTTTGCAACCATGATTATTTTAACAGCCAAACCACTTGATATAGATTTTTAACTCAACCAGGGCATGTGGTGAATTTTTTTCATACCAAAAGGATTAATGGTTAGTAGATATATCATTTACAAGTCAAACTACTTACACTGCATCCAAACTGGTTCTATTTAAGGAAATTAATTCTTTGCTCAAGGAGTGTGAAACTCAATCTCACGTGTTGAAACCAGGAGATCATTCCTTACATCTAAGACCACTTGTAGAGTTGTTACCATGCACTAAACCTCACTAGATCAGTCAGATTCTTCACCAACTCAACTTGCCATTTTTGGAGCCGATTTCCTTTGAATCCCATCGGCTCTATTCCTTCAGTCTTGCAAATTATTTGGCGATTTTCAACATCAACCAGAAGCTCCAAAAGGCTCCTAGAACCTCCCAAATTTGTCAAGATACAAGCAATTCATCTGGTTTTTCCATTTTGGCTGAAATCCCTTTATTTAAGCCTAACAGCTAGTTTTGATATTTTCATTATGTTTCTTGTACTGGGCATTATATAAGCTCAATAGGTCCCTCATTTTTAGTCACAAATCTTTTACCCAAATAATAAAAAAAAATTCAGTTTATTTCTTTCAAAGTCTTTGTGTCTTTAAGTTATCTTGATCATCAATCTTTGTGTGGATTCACTAGTATATGTGATTGGCGAGTTAGTCTGCTTGTGGAATCAGGCATCCTACCTCGTGGTTGATTGTGAAATCATTCAGTAAACCATTCTATTTATTATCATCATCAACTCTTCCATTCAGTTGGTTTTATAGTCGATTAGGTCAATTAGAAGAATCACCCCTCTTGTTGAATCGTCCATCATCTTTGATACAAGGATATTGTGAGCCTTTGACATCTGAGGCTTAGATCACTTTTATAAGTTTTTATGGTTTATAAATTGTGGGAACCAAAATTCAAACCGTCGATTTCCGGAAACAGAGAAAAGGTAAGAAACCCTAACTTTCTCTGAGGTCTCAGATTTCTCCTGAGCCTATTGACAAGTAGTCAAGTAACGTAAAAACAGACAAAACAAAGTAAATCGAGATAAAGGAAAGAGCAATAGTGAATTTATTCTGAGTCTGCGTATGAGCGTTTACAAAGGGTAAAATCCTTGGCCGCGAGAGCTGTCGGTGAGTTCCCTAGTTCTAACAACCTAGGACTTGATAACCTAATTGAGTCGTAGCTCGATAACAAAAACATAAAGTTGCCTAAATCGCTCTAAGTGCTGAGTTGAAGAGAATTTCTTGTGTGTCTGTCCCTCTCCCTTGCTTCTCTTATATAGGTCTTCAATGTCGGTCTTCTTTCCTTTTCTGCCCCCGATTTGAGTTTATCCTTCCGAGAAAATCTTCTGTGTCTTCTCATTTTTCCATAATTATCTCGGAACTTTGAAAATTATCTTCTTTTCAATTTATCTTCTGTGGATATCAAGTAGACCATCAATTTATCATCTAAAACCGTAAGTGAGCTTTAATCGCGTTTTATACCATTCGGGTCGTTTTGCGATTTAAGTGATTTTTACGATTTCTTTCGGCGAAATCGTCCCTCGTATGATTTCATGATACTGACTCCGCAAAGTAGTAACCAACCGCATAGTCAAGATAACATTGTGGAAGAAAGGATTTTTCTTCTTCAGATGAAGTGGGGTCACAAGGGTATCGTGGTCAGACTTTTTGATTTTTTTTTGTTGCTTACTGATGTCTGACCATCTTTTAATTTTGCAGTTTTTGTTGAGGAGAAGCATGAATACACAAGGAAAAGAAAGTTACCATGGCAGTAAAAATAAACTGTAATGGTAAAAGTAAAAATGACACACAAGGTAACTCCTATTACCTTAGGCATGGAGTGATGTCATGGTGACCAATAAGTGATGAAAGGGGATGAGCTCATGCTGACCAAGAAGTGATGTAAGGGATGAGCTCATGCTGACCAAGAAGTGATGTAAGGGATGAGCTCATGCCCACCAACTCATCCCCACCAAGAAGTGATGTAAGGGATGAGCTCATGGTGGCTGTCAACAAGCATTGTTTATTATGAATATCTTGAGTGTGTATACTTTGTAGTTTCTATAAATAGGGGGCAAGATGTAATCAATTTCTTACACACAAAAATGAAAAACATGTTCTTCCCCATTCTCATTCTCTCTCAAATCGCAAACTCCTTCTCTGATTGATCATCTGTCAAACTAGTACATTCTTCTTTGTATTACTTCCGCAATTAAGCCATTCTCACATGGTATCAGAGCTTACCACTCTTGAGACCTGATTATCTCTCTCATTCTCTAACATACTTCCGCAAACCCCTTCATCTAAGCATCCGCAAGAATGGAAAACTCATCGAAAATCTCTATTCCGGTTACTCTCAAAGGAGTAAACTATCTCCTATGGTCTAGACTGGTGAAAACAGCCTTAGGAGGAAGAGGTCTCTGGTCATACGTGACAGAAGACAAACCATCTAAAGAAACCGTCCAAGGAGGGGATGGTAAGGAAGTGGTGGTGGCTAGCAAGGACAAATGGGATCAGGAGGATCTCTTGGTGTTGTCCATCATTCAAAGCAGCCTTGAACCATCAATCTTGGAAGGTTACTCATACTGTGAAACTTCCAAAGAGTTGTGGAACACTCTTCAAAAGGTGTATGGCAATATTTCAAACCTGAGTAGATTATTTGAAGTCAAGAGGGCTATAAACTCACTCCACCAAGAAGACACGGATTTTAACCAACATTTCGGCAAGTTCCGAGCCTTGTGGGCTGAAATGGAGATGCTGAGGCCAAGCACCGTGGATCCAACAATCCTGAAAGAAAGGAGGGAGCAAGACAAGGTGTTCGCTCTACTCCTCACACTGAACCCCGGCTACAATGACCTCATTAAGCACTTACTAAGAGCCGAGAAGCTACCAACCTTGGAAGAGGTGTGCTCTCATATTCAAAAGGAGCAAGGATCCGTAGAACTCTTTGGAAGAAGAGGAGACCTTGTGTTGGCAAACACTGCTGAAGGAAGTGCAAACAAGAGTTACTACAAACCGGATGACAAGAAAAGTTGGGTATGTGATCACTGTAAGAAGAAAGGGCACGGGAAGGACAAATGTTGGATTCTTCACCCTCATCTCAAACCACAGAAGTTCAAAACCCCTTACTATAATGCCAGAGCCAACTTCTCTGATAACATAAATGAATCAACTACTACTCGGTCCATGACATCCACTTCAAGCAACAATCATGCCGAGAAAGGAAAAGCACTTGCATCCAGCAGCACCGGGAGTGTAATAACCAACCAGGATGAGTCCATCAGGCGTTCTGACATTGAGAACCTCATCAAAGCCCTCAAAGATAACTCTGGTAACATTCTTGGTACCTCTTTACATGCTTATCATACGGGTCACTCCTTGAACGCTAGCACAAATTCAAAAATAACTAAACCCTTAGTAATTGATTCTGGAGCTAGCCACCACATGATTAGTGACCAAGGATTGATTAAAAATATTGTTCCATCACTAGGAAATGTCCTTATAGCTAATGGCGAGATGGTGCCAATTAAAGGGATTGGTGAACTTAGGATATTTGAAAAAGATTCCAAAGCTTTCTATATGCCTAATTTCACATCCAATTTGTTATCTGTAAAAAGAGTGGCTACTGATTTAAATTGCAATGTTACCTTCACGCCTAATGATGTCTATTTTCAGGATATTGAAACTAGTAGGTTACTTGGCAAAGGTGTAACCAAAGGAGACTTGTATTTACTTGAAGACACTATGCCAACAACCGATTTATCTATTGCTTTAAGTTCTTGTTTTAACTTCCCTAAAGATGTCATGTGGCATGCTAGATTAGGACATCCTCATTCTCGTGCCTTGAACATCATGCTACCTAGTATTTCCTTTCAAAAAGTGTGTGAAGCTTGTATTCTAGGAAAACATTGCAGAACCGTGTTTCCTAAGTCTAGTACTATCTATGAATGTGCCTTTGATTTAATCCACTCTGATGTATGGACTGCACCTTGCACATCTAGAGAACTCCATAAGTATTTTGTGACATTTATAGATGAGAAACTAAATACACATGGATCACTCTACTTAAATCAAAGGATAGGGTATTAGATGCATTCATAAACTTCCAAAATCATGTTTCTAACCATTACAATGCAAAGATAAAGATTTTGAGATCAGATAATGGTGGGGAATATACAAGCAATGCATTTAAGCATTACCTATCCAAGCACGGAATGATTCATCAAACAAGCTGCCCATATACTCCTCAACAAAATGGTGTGGCCGAAAGGAAGAACCGGCACCTTATGGAAGTAGCCAGAAGCATGATGTTCCACATGAACGTACCAAAAATGTTTTGGGGAGATGCCGTGATGACTGCCTGCTATCTGATCAACAAAATACCAACCAAGGTATTGCAGGATCAGTCGCCACATGAGGTATTAAACAAGAGCAATCCATCTATAGATCACCTTCGGGTATTTGGTTGCGTGTGCTTTGTGTTAATACCAGGAGAGAAAAGGAACAAGCTTGAACCGAAGAGCACCAGAGCCATGTTTATTGGCTATTCACCTCAACAAAAGGGATACAAATGCTATGTACCGGAGACCAGGAGGGTCTTAGTATCCAGAGATGTGAAGTTTGTTGAGTCAAAAGGTTAGTATGAAGAAAAGAGCTGGGATGAAGTGAAAGACTTGTCGCAATCTGCCTCAGACAGAGCTGAGAATTTAAGAAGAGTCATGGAAAACATTGGCATTACAATACCGAGAAGAGAAGCTGAAGTTCAGCCTCCATCCACCCGCCCAGACCCAACCGGAGAAATGGACAAGGAGGGACCTTTTAATGAAGGTACAGAGGACGCTCCTCTTGATCCTGAGGGGGGGAATCAAACTGAGTCACAGCCGGACAACACAGCTACTCATGATCAAGAAGAGCAACCAGAAGAATCAAGAGACAATGAAGATCAACCAGCGGATGATGGAGCTACAACAACTGAGGAAACTGTCCAACCACTAAGAAGAAGCACTAGGATCCGACATACAAGAGTGTACTTCAACTCACAAGCCGTGGCACACCGTTCACAAACTCCATGTTCCTTAGTAGAGTTTCCTGCCAGCCACCAAGCCTTCATGACTAGTGTGGATCAAGAATTTATTCCAAGAAAGTATGAAGAAGCTATGGAGATAGATGAGTGGAGGAAATCAGTGGAAGATGAAATTGGCGCCATGATCAAAAATGAAACCTGGTTTGAGTGTGAGCTTCCCAATGACAAGAAAGCCGTGACAAGCATGCTGCTGTTCACCATCAAATACTTAGCAAATGGGAAGCCAGAGAGGAAGAAGACACGGCTTGTGGCAAGAGGCTATACACAAGTATATGGAGAAGACTACCTTGAGACATTTGCACCAGTAGCAAAACTTCATACCATCATCATTCTCTTGTCCATTGCCGTGAACCTAGAATGGTATCTTTGGCAAATGGATGTCAAGAATGCGTTTCTACAAGGAGAGCTTGAAGATGAAGTGTATATGAGACCACCACCTGGTATGGAAGGCATGGTAAAACCTGGAAATGTTCTAAGACTAAGGAAAGCTATCTACGGGTTGAAGCAATCTCCAAGAGCTTGGTACCATAAGCTAAGCACAACCTTGAATGGAAAAGGATTTACAAAGTCTGAAGCTGATCATACCCTTTTCACCCTCACCAGCAATCAAGGAATCATTGCCATACTGATCTATGTAGACGACCTCATCATCACCGGCAATGATAAGAAAGGGATTGCATCAACCAAAGAGTTCCTCAAGGCAAGCTTTGACATCAAAGATTTAGGAGAGCTAAAGTATTTCTTGGGCATTGAGATGTGTAGATCCAATGAGGGTCTGTTCATGTCCCAAAGAAAGTACACACTTGACATACTTAAAGAAGCTGGTAATCTTGGAGGAAGAAAAGCCAAAACACCATTAGAAGAAGGCTACAAAGTAATGCGTGAGGGGGAGATAGAAGATAAGCCATATGAAGACACAAAACACTATAGAAGAATGGTGGGGAAGCTAATCTATCTAACCATCACAAGGCCGGATGTGTGTTTTGCTGTGAACCAAGTCAGTCAGCATATGCAAGCACCAAAAATGTATCACTGGAACCTGGTGGAAAGGATTCTAAGATATCTTAGAGAGGCACCAGGGCAAGGAGTTTGGCTAGGCTGCAACAATAGCACTGAGATCGTTGGGTATTGTGATGCAGACTGGGCTGGAGACAGAAAGGACAGGAGGTCTACTACAGGATATTGCACATTCATTGGAGGCAATCTAGTCACTTGGAAGAGCAAGAAGCAGAAGATAGTCGCATGTTCCAGTGCTGAAGCGGAATATAGGGCAATGAGGAAGCTCACCAGCGAACTGATTTGGATAAAGAACCTACTAATGGATTTGGGAATTGAGCAAACCACTCCCATAACCATGCATTGTGATAATCAGGCGGCTATCCACATAGCTTCCAACAATGTGTTCCATGAGCGGACTAAACATATTGAAGTGGATTGTCACAAAGTTAGACAAGCCGTGGAGCAACATATCATCTTGCCATGTTATACACGAAGTGAGGAGCAACTAGCAGATATCTTCACCAAAGCTGCAAACCAAAAAGTCTGTGAGTTCATTCATTCAAAGCTTGGACTCATGGAACTCCCATCTCATTAAGTCTCCCCTTCATGAAGTGTTCTACTCTTTTTCCTTGGCTGGGGTTTTATCCCATGGGGTTTTACCTGGCTAAGTTTTTAATGAGGGAATGCTTCATGACTTCCAAGCTTGACTTGTTTCATATGGTCAAGCTTGAGGGGGAGTGTTGAGGAGAAGCATGAATACACAAGGAAAAGAAAGTTACCATGGCAGTAAAAATAAACTGTAATGGTAAAAGTAAAAATGACACACAAGGTAACTCCTATTACCTTAGGCATGGAGTGATGTCATGGTGACCAAGAAGTGATGAAAGGGGATGAGCTCATGCTGACCAAGAAGTGATGTAAGGGATGAGCTCATGCTGACCAAGAAGTGATGTAAGGGATGAGCTCATGCCCACCAACTCATCCCCACCAAGAAGTGATGTAAGGGATGAGCTCATGGTGGCTGTCAACAAGCATTGTTTATTATGAATATCTTGAGTGTGTATACTTTGTAGTTTCTATAAATAGGGGGCAAGATGTAATCAATTTCTTACACACAAAAATGAAAAACATGTTCTTCCCCATTCTCATTCTCTCTCAAATCGCAAACTCCTTCTCTGATTGATCATCTGTCAAACTAGTACATTCTTCTTTGTATTACTTCCGCAATTAAGCCATTCTCACAGTTTTGACCCTCTTCCCCCGTTTTCTGTGACACACTTGTCGTTAGGGAACTTCTTCGAGGCGGCCCATTTCATTGGGGTTACTTTTTCCGCAGCGAGTTTGAGCAGCGGTCGAGTACCATCAGGCTAGAGCTCGACTTCATATGGTCATGGAGGAAGAATTGGATCCAGTCATGGACCAATATGTTCCGTACAATATTAATGTTGTGAGGTAGAGAGAGAGATCTCCCAAGAACAAACAAGTTGCTGCCGATAAGGCGATGTTGCTTTTGATGGAGTGGAGGTACCCCTGGATGAGTGGTATCACGATATCCTTGCTGGAGATGGGAGCGATACTATTCAGACCCAGTTGCCGCCATGCGGATGTGGATCTGACCTTGACGAATATCTCGCTTCTATTAATGTTCCTTCGGGTTAGCCTGAAACCAGCGGAGAACTGTCAGATCAGCGAAATATACGGAAGCATCGCGACTCTGCATAGGGGTCAGTTTCACTTTTACTTCAGCCTTGTTTTATAGAATTTCCTCTAATGAAAGGTTTCATGCAGGGCCTTCATGTGATGGACGAGGCCCTTAGGGCGAGCCATCTTGAAGCGCAGACGGCTTGGTTCAAAGTTGAGGTGGAGGCATGTCTCCTTGGCGAGGAAGGTTTCTACCGAAAGCCAACACGCCTTCTCCGCCGTGTGCGTAGAGCTTGTCCAAAACAGATGGCTTCGATCATGAATAATCTTTCACCTCAGTTCACGACTGACTTTGAAGAACTTTAGCGCGCGTATAAGTCCTTTTGGGATTATCACGAGTGTCGAGGTTTTGTTGGCGCTCTGTGGCGTACAAATGGAAGCGACTACAACTTCAAGACCGAAGAGGTGATGATGCATCTGGCCGATATTTCCAGCATGGATTTGACGATACCTCGGATAAAGAAGTAGATTTGGGAGCACTAGGCCCCGATTCCCGTTTCTCCTGATTTGGAGGAGTTTGGACCTGCTGCTCAGGGAGAGGATGTCGAGGTCGAGCAGCTCGTTGACCCATTGAGAGTTAGTGATAACTTGATCGGGAGGTCAAAGTTTGGAAACTACTAATTAGATCCGGGAAGGGTATCCGTGTTCTTAATGGAGTGTGTTCCCTATATTGTATTTATGTTATTGCTTTGGCCAAGTATGGCCGTTTAGACTTATCGGGACTGGTCATTTGTGGCTTTGAATCCCTGCAGCTATGCGGCTTTTCTTTTAATGAAGTATTTTTCGATTTAATGGTGTATGAGTAGTATTATGGATGTAGAGGGAAGAATGCGAGCCGTCATCTCGTTTCTAACTCTTGAAGAATAGATACGACCATCGTTTATTTCGGGTGCGAGTATTCAAAAATTTAGTTTTTTTTTTGGCTTTTATGAGCATATGAATGTAAGCGAAGAGAAAAGTTTTGGGATCTCGTATCTGTTAGATACCATGCCTTGAGATGTTTGAGACCAGTTCGCTGGGTTTAAGGAAAGACCTAGGCTTATTTTTTTAGGGTTAGCAGGGACAATTACGGCTTTCGTTACCCGTTTGCGGTTTCGAACTTGTTCTGTCTCGATATTGAATGCCATAATTTCTCGGCATATATGACTTGCAACGATCAAACCAAGCATCTCTCCAAAGACAATTTTGAAGTCGTTTGGAAGTGCTGACAAAAATTTCAGATTTCTTTTATGGCGCGCTACTATCCTTGTGTCGGATGTATGAGGAACAATCCTACGAGAGGAGGTCTAAACGTTCATTTAGAGTATGGTTGATGTACTCGTCGGGGCCAATCGACGAATGCGATATAAGAGCGTGCAGATGCTCTTAGAAGTTGGTTGTTAATTTATAGTCGCGAACGGATTGTTTCGGTGGTTTGTTTCGACTTTCAAACTATATTTTCGAAGGTTTTTCTCGCGGCGTCTTGCTTTTGTTTTCCAAAAATATGTTTTACGTGTAAGGTGAATCTAAGGTTTTGAGAATGGCGTTTAGTTTTTTGGTTGGAGGTTGTTTTTGACCGTGTGTTCGAGAGTCATTTGGGTATTAGTTTGTTGAGAAGAGTTTTTCCGTTTGAAAGTTACCTTAGCGTAAAAAGTTATGGGGGTTTCGAAGATATTTAGTTGTCGTCGTGAAGACTTATACGATAACAGAGATTTGCGAGGCCTTTCGGAGTCATACTGCGTTTTCTTATTATCGGTAAAGTTTTTAAAATATCATGTACAGAGGCAACTATTTTAAAATGTGGGAGTATACGCGTATACGTATACGTACCAACTCCCCCCTTTTTGAGAAAGTAGGACAGCTGAACTCGTCTTGCGACGAGTGCCTACATACCCCTTTCGGGGATCAGGCCGTCTCGTAGTTAAGGTCATGCCGCGAGTGTTTTTACTCGGCGGTTGCTGCTGCGTCAATCGCCTTAGTTGAAGTGATTGTTTTTGGATCGGCGACTTCTTCCATATTTATCTCCTCCGGTTGGGTTAGAGAGCTGGGCTCGGTAACTTGCTTTCTTTCTTTGTCCGAACCCATTGGTCGGGTAAACGATACTCGATCGTGCTTTTCAAAAGTATTTTTAGTCGGAGACTGAGTTATCTTCGTGCGTTTGAGTTTAACCATAGACATCGTCGTGATGTGCCTCAGCTTATGCTCGGCCAGGAAGCAAAGTCGTGGCTGCTTTTGGCATCCCTAGTTTGTTGTGGTTCCGTTAAGAGCCGTGAATTTGATGCCCAGGTGATATGTATAGGGGACTGACTTCATAGAGTTTACCAAAGGCGTTCCAATGATCACGTTATAGATTGTTGTGTGGTCGACGACCGCGAAATTGACGATCTCTATGACCCCTTTGGCCATGGCCGAGAGTTTGATCGATCTAAGGGTCATTGACGTTGTGCCAGAGAAACCTGTAAGTGGTCATGGCTTTGGTGTGACCTCGGATAGATTGACATTCATCCTTTTGAGCGTGTCACGGAAGACATCGTCAATGGTGTTTCCCGTGTCTACAAGGACTCTGGAAATCTCGAGATTGTTTAATACGAGATCGATTAAGAGTGGAACGTAGTGAAGTTTGTCAACTCTGACGATCTCGTATTCCTCAAAAGTGATCGTATTGTTCGAGAAGTCTCGGGGCGGGGACTGATATGCGACTGTCTCGGATTTTCGTTGATAAGCTTTCATTGACGAGATTGTATCGTGGCAGTATCCTCCGCTGATCATGTTTACCTGCGATGATTATTGTCGTTGCCTTTGTCATCTGCCCTTTTCCATGTTTTTCGTTTTTGTCCGACCGATTTCCTTGAGGAACATTTTTTCGCTGGCGGATTTTGATCTGTCTTTGGCGAACAATCAGTATCTCGGATGAGGTATTTTATACATATTATCTCCGAAATTTCTATTGCGACCAGTTTCACAGCTAGCCTCGCACCAAGAACTTTGCAGTTCATAGTGGAATGGCCCATGGTTTGAAACTCGCAAAACGTTGTTTCGTCATAGGTCAAGTTTCTGGTCCATGTGTTTCCCGTTGTTCTTCCTTGTTATGAAGCTGAGTGTATGGCATAATTGTGCGCAACTCAGACGTCTTCCCCCTTGTGATGGACGTACTTGTCGTTACGAGAGGTTTTACTTTTCAGTTTCTGCTCCGATGATGCATCCTGCGAGGATGTTCTTGTTATTTGTTGTTTTTGCGAAGGGACTTTCATCACCTCTTCGAAGATGATACAGTTTATTGCTTTAAGAAGAGCATCTTGGATCGTACACGACTTTTCGAGAGTTATACACTTTCTGAATTTCGACTTTTACCAGAGAGTCTTCCTGAGCGCATCGTTAGCCACCTCATTGCGGATTCCGCTAACTCTAGACATGATGATTTTAAACCGATTCATGTAGTCACAGAGAGGTTCATCTTCCTTTTGGGTCAAGCTCCAAAGATCAACATCGGAGGTTTCCCTATTCATAAATATTGAGTATTGCTTGCGGAATTTCGAAGCGAGTTGGCGGAAGGTTCCAATGGAGTTCCACTTTAAGTGAGATAACCATCCAAGTGCTCCTCCATAGATATGCTCGACAAGAGGCGAAAATAGCCGGCTTCCTTTTTTCTGTCCCTGAGTTTGGCCCAACCCATTGCGATCTGGAAGGTCTGCAGATGCGCTTTTAGGTCGCTTGTCCCATCGTATGAAGGGTTTTCGATCTTTTCGGGATCCGAAACTCTTGTTTGAGTGATACAAGCAGTGAACTCCGAGCTTCTTCGAGGAGTCTGTCAATCTCGGGTGCGACACTAGTGGCGTGCTCAATTTGAGACTTCACCGCTTTTACCTCTGCGGCTGTTTTTTTGATGTAATTGCGGAGATCGTGCATCTCGCTTGGGTAATTGCTAGCAGTTTTCCGAGTTTGTGAGCGTTTGCTGCGAGTGATTCGAGCCTGCTCTTCGGCTAACTTTTCATTCTCTACCTAGAAGATGTTTTCTTCTTCTTAAGTCATGGTTATATGGAACAGGGAGTTCTCCCGAGTCGTACGGCTTCTTGTTCTCCTTGGATGCACATCAGCCTCCTCGTCCAAAGGGTTTGACTTATCGCTGGTTTTCGAGTTGACCCATTCGACTTTCTTTCTCGAGAGGTTGAGTGTTTTCCGCGTTTGGCCGAGTTACTTCAGGGTTTGCTTCGTCTAAATTTCGATCAGACAAAACGTTCTACGTGTTAGTAGACCTATCGTGCAAAGTCGTGAAGTCAGGTTTTCTTCTGTGGATCTTGGTAGTTCCACGCGGAAGAATGCCCCTGGTTCTCGATTTCAGGGTTTCAACCTGTTTAGCAAGAGAACTCGTGAGCTTCTATTGTTCGGCCGACTTCTTTTCGAGAGTCGCAAACATCTTTTTAATCTCCTCAGACACTGCAGTGTTTGCGTTAACCGCTGACACATTCGCTGCCGCAGTGCTTTCAACGTTGTCATCAACGGTGTTGCCATCGTGAGTTGAATGATTATCTGGAACTTTTGAGACATATTTGACCAAGCCTTTTGCTTTGTGAGTTCTATTTCCGTTACCCCCCCCTTCCTTCTAGCGTCAAACTGTGGGACCAAAAATTCACACTGTCGATTTCCGTAATTAAAGGAAAGCTAAGAAACCCATAAAGTATTGGATTTCTGCTGAGCCTAATGACAAGTAGTCAAGTAATGTAAAAACATACAAAACAAAGTAAATCGAGATAAATAAAAGAGCAATAGAGATCTTATTCTGAATCTGTGTATAAGCGTTTAGAACAGGTAAAAGCCTTGACGGCTAGAGCTGTCGGTGAATTCCCTAGTTCTAACAACCTAAGATTTGAAAACCGAATTGAGTCGCAGCTCGATAAAAAAAAAACGAAAAGTTGCCTAAATCGCTCTAAGTTCTGAGTGGCAGAGAATTTTGTTCATGTGCGTCCCTCTCCCTTGCTTTTCTTATATAAGTCTTCAAGGTCCGTTGTCTTTCCTTTTCTGCCCCTGATTTGAGTTTATCTTTTGCGAAATTCTTCTTTATCTTCTTGTTTTTCCATAATTACTCGAAACTTTGACAATTATTTTCATTTCCGTTTATCTTCTGGGGATATCCGGTAGACCGTCCTTATAGTTGGCTCATTCTCGTCTAAAACCGTAAGTGGGCTTTTATCACGTTTTAGACCCTTTGGGGTCATTTTACGATTTAAGCGATTTTTACGATTTCTTTCTGAGAAATCATCTCTCGTATGATTTCATGATACTGACTCCACAAAATAGAAAAAAAACCATATAGTCAAAATAAATTTGGTGTTTAAGTTAGCAGTTATCGTTTTATATGATTAACTCAGAGTTTTTACGAGCAAACAAGTCTTTACGATTTTTATCGTAAAACTTCATTGGAAACTCCTATCGGGACAAAACAAGAAATAACCTAGTGAAGATTCAAAGGAGAGAGTGATGAAGACGATACGGTCTAGTCGACCATGGGTGACTAGATGTTTGCAGGCGACTAAACTTTGCGGAGAGTCTAGTCGCCCATGGGCGACTAAACATGGGGTGCGTCATGGGTGACTAGATGTTGTGTGTCTAGTCGCACATGGGAGACTAGACTTGTTGGTGAATCTATTCGCCCATGGGCGACTAGACGTTGCGTTCATCTAGTCGCCGATGGGAGACTAGACTTTGTCATGGATCTAGTCGCCTGTGGGCGGCTAGATGTTGCGTGTCTAGTCTCTCACATGTGACTAAACTTGGAAGCAACTCAGCTTTCCTCTCGATTGCCCATATTGATTCGTTGACCTGGACGAGTTGGGGTAGGCGATGAGGAGTTCGGATGACAGGATTTCCTGTATTCTTTTTATTGAAAGAGAGATAACGTTTTCCGCGGTAACATTCAGTCATCGATTTCATCGTGACCGTTTTTGACCCCAACATAACTAAATGAAAACAGAAGTTAAACAATAATGAATAAACATAGAAGTTAAAAATGATGAATAAAACTAATGATTCAATATGAATCGGATGGAATGATAATTAAAAGGATGGTCGATGGTATGATGTTTTGCGATATGATAACAAATGAACAAGACAAAGCTAGTAAGATGGAAGATGTGATCTTGTTGTTGGGTGTGTGTCTCTCTCAACAGATCAATGGATGGATGATGAATGATGATGGGATTCGGCTTGCTGGATGTGTATCTCTCTCAAGCAGAATCGATTGATGGAATCAAATGAAAAATCGCCACAAGTTCAATGGTTTGAAACTTGATAAGATTCAAGTGCTTCCTGGTCACCTTCTCACAAACTAGAAAGACTTAGATTTTTTTTTTGCTAGGGGAAAATTGATTCATATATTGGCTAACTGAAAAAATACACGGCTGCTTACAGGGAACTTCAATACTCGATGCAGATTTTCCCTTCTAGGAGATTTGAAGCGAATTACATGGACTGATCCTGGACTCTAAGCAAAGCCTAACAAAGGACTTGAATTGTTGGACTCAATTTCGAAAATAGAAAGGCCAAAAATTTGCCCATAAGTTCATTGCAATAATTTTTTTATTTTTAAAATAACACAAACCAAAAACAATAAACCAGTTAGAAATAATAATTGAAATCTTACCTTACTCGGCCAGAAAATTAGATATCAGAACCGGGCGCAATTGGACCTGAGGCTGAACCGAGGAAGCTTGTGGAAATCAGCATTTCGATTTGGTTCTGGCCGAAGGATGTGAATTGGATTGGACCAGCGTCATTTTGAACCTCAGTAGAACCGGGTTGGTCTTGGATCTTCAATTGGACCATCTCTTCACTCAGTAGCTGGTTGGGGTTGTTTTGATCTTGATTGAGGATTTCTTGAACAGCCTTGGAAAACCCTTCTCTTATGACCCGAGCTCTGAACCGGTGGTCGGATCTTGTCTGAGTATGGAAACATCTAATTGGATGGCTGCATTATTCCCACCGTCTTGAAAATGTTCTGACCTCAGAACATAATCATATGCATTGAAAGGAGATAGGCCAGACACATTGAATGTATGAGAGATTTTAAACTCACATGGAAGATCAAGCTTGTAAGCATTGTCATTGATCTTTTCTAAGACCCAGAATGGACCAGTCCCTCGTGGGGATAGTTTGGACTTCCACTCGTCTGGAAACCTTTCAGGCCTCATGTGTAACCACATCAAGTTGTCTGGTTTGAATATGACTTCCTTCCTCTTCTGGTCGACCCACGTCTTTATTTTCTCAGCCTTCTCTTCTAGTCTCTCCTTGACCATTTGATGAAGTTCTTGGAAAAATCAGCCTTCAAGGAAACTTCTTGGCTGTTGTATATGGCATGTGGTAACTCAATAAGATCTATAGGATTTCTGGACTAAACCCATACACAACCTCAAAAGGAGAAATGTTAGTGACCGGGTGCCTAGCATGGTTGTAAGCAAATTAAATAAATGGTAAACAAGATAACCAATTCCTTAAGTTCTTACCCAACCGTAGCTCTCAACAGCTGAGAGAGTGTATGGTTTTACTACCTCGTTTGACCATCGGACTATGGATGGCAAGTGGTTGAGAACAACAACTTGGTACCGAGTTTCCTCCAAAGTTTTTTTCCAGAAATGGCTGAGGAATTTGGAGTCTCGATCAGATACAATGGTCCTTGGCACGCCATGCAAACGAACCACCTCTTTGAATAACATGTCGACTATTTTGGTAGCATCATTGATCTTGTCACTTGCAATGAAATCAACAATCTTGGAGAACTTGTCCATAACTACAAAAATGGAATCCTTGTAGTTTATCTTGGGTAACCCCAACACAAAGTCCATAGAAATGTCTACCCAAGAGTGATTAGAGATAGGTAATGGCATGTATAAAGCAAATGAATAAGATCTGGACTTTGTTTTGAGACTTAGACGATCCATTTGGTGCAGAGGTTCTCAAAAATCTTGTTTCATATTAGGGAAAAAGAAATGATCAGTCAGCACACTCATATTTTTTTCTCGGCCAAAGTATCCCATTAGTCCTCCACCGTGGGCCTCCCTAGTCAGAAAGTCTCTCATAGACCCTTGTGGAATGCAAAGCTTCTTTTCCTTACCTTTCATGTTGATATCGAAGGCTCCTTGAGTGGTGTTCTTGAAAGCTTCTTAAAAATCAAGGTCAGTAGCATAAGAACTTTTAATATGTTTAAAATCCATGTTCTTAGTTTCAATGGTTGAGATGAGAGTGTATCTCCTGGAAAGAGCATCGGCTACTACATTGTCTTTGCCCTGCTTGTACTTAATCACATAGGGAAATGTCTCCACAAACTCCAACCATCGAGCATGTCATCTCTTGGGTGTGGTCTGACCCCTCAGGTATTTAAGTGTCTCATGATCTGTATGGATAATAAACTCTTTAGATAATAAATAATTTTGCCAAGTTTCAAGAGACCTCATTAGAGCTTAGAGCTTTTTGTCTCAGGTGGGATAATTGACGGCAGATCCACTCAATTTATCACTGAAGAAAGCTACTGGTCGGCCTCCTTGAGCCAACACAGCTCCTATACATGCAATTGATTCATCACACTCAATTAAAAATGTATTCTTCTTGATCACTGAAGTTATTGGAGAAGAAATGGTACTGAAATACTTGACAAACTGTTGATAGAAACTGGCCAGTCCTTGGAAACTGTGGACATGTCCGATTGTGGTTGGTGTGGGCTAGTCTTGGATCGCCTTGATCTTTTATTCATCGAACTTGAGTCCCTGTGAACGAAAAACAAATCCTAAAAACACCAATCGATCAGTGCAAAATATATATGTATTTCTTAAGGTTGGCAAAAAGGCCTTCATGTCTAAGAGCTTTCAGTACTTGGTCCAAATGTGCAACATGATCGGCTAAGTTTTGACTATATATCAGTATGTCATCAAAGTAAACAACTACAAAATTACCAATATAAGGCCTTAGCACTTGGTTCATGAGTCTCATGAAGGTACTCGGTGCATTGGTAAGGCCGAAGGGCATCACTAACCACTCATACTAACCTTGTTTGGTTTTGAAGGTAGTTTTCCACTCATCACCCTCCTTCATGCGTACTTGGTGATATCCGCTCCTAAGATAATCTTAGTAAATAAAATAGAACTACTTAACTCATCCAACATATCATCTAACCTTGGCATGGGATACCTATATTTGATATTTATGTTGTTGATGGCTTGTTAGTCTATACACATGCGCCATGTACCATCCTTCTTTGGTACTAATAGGGCAGGAACTGCGCATGAACTGAGGCTCTCACGGATGTAGCCTTTGTTTTATGAGGTCATGGACCTGCGTTTCCAACTCCTTAGCCTCTTCTGGATTGACTCGGTAGGCTTCTCATTTTGGTAAGGGTGTGCCTGGTACTAGGTCGGTTTGATGTTCTATTCCTTGCATGGGAGGTAAACCGGATGGTATATCATCAGGGGAGGTGTCCTTGTGCTTATCCAGGAGGTTTCGGATTTTAGTGGGTAAGTCATGTACATGGGCCTCAAAACCTACAAAACAACCTTCCTTGAATATCATTAGTATCACATGCGTCTCATGACAGATAGATTTATGGACTCGACCAAAATTGATGTAAAGGTTAGTTTTACTTACCTTGCTGGTTTGATCCATGGTCTTTTGCATTTCATGAAACTTTTGTGGACTAAGAGGTGCTAGGTTGTGCTTCTTTTTGTGATGGCTGAAGCTGTAGACATTGGTTCAACCATGATGAATGGTCTCCTTGTCAAACTGCCATTGTCTGCCTAGGAGTAAGTATTTGGCTTGCATTGGGACCACATCACACTTAACCTGGTCATAGTATATACCAATGCTGAAAGTCACCAACACTTTCTTGGCTATCTTGAGATCAGTCTCATCATTGAGCCATTTGAGGCGGTATGGTCAGAGGTGTGGGGTCTTGATCAAACCTAGCTTATCAACAAGATACTTGCTAGCCACGTTAGTACAAAAACCTCCATCTATGATCAAGCTACATACATTTTTCTCAGTGCTACATCTTGTATAAATGATGTTTTCCCTTTGGATTGTCTCTGGATCAAAGAGTGCACTAAGTTCTCTCCTGGTCACTAGAAACTCACCAGCTTCAGGATAATCAGTCACCTTATCGTCTGAGATAAGGGCTTCTATCTTGTCCTAATTTTTAGACTAATACTCAACATCAACCTTGAGGATCATCACACGCTTGTTTGGGCAGTCTCCGGCATAATGAACTTTTCTTTGACATTTAAAACAAGTAATTTCATGGGTCCATCGAAATTGAGCTTGAGACTTACCTTGTTCGGCTTGACTTGTTTTGGACGGCTCAGGTTGGTTTTTATTGAACCGGTTTTCCACTTCTGTAGACTTGCCCTTGTCAACACCTTTGGAACCTGGTAGTGTCCAACGAGTCTTGCTGCAAGCAACTGACACATTCTTCCTTTTGATGTGTTGCTCTGCTTCTATGCCAAAATGAAGGAGACCATTGAAGTTCTCATAAGGCTGTCTTTCCACCTCGTGAGCAATACAGTCTTGGAGGCTGTCTAGCAATTTTGCCATTAGTGTCTCCTCTGAATCACGTGTCGTGAGTTTGTTCTTGAGAGATTAAAACTCCTCAAAGTACTCCTTCATAGACCTAGTTCCCTGAGACAATTTACGAAAATGTTTATGTAATTCTCTTTGATAATAAGTTGGAACATACCTGGTCCAAAGCTTGGATCGCATCTCCTCCCAAGTGTTGGCTCTATAGACTCTGCATGTTTCAGAAACCTCTCTGTCCCACCAGGCTAGAGCATTGTCAGTAAGTTTAGATGCAGCTAGAGCTATCTTCTTAGCCTTGGAGTAGTCATATTACTCAAAGATATATGCCATGCACTTCTCCCACTCGACATAGGCATCTGGATTAACCTTTCCAGAAAAGGTTGGTGGATTGAGCTTAAGGTCTTTGCCTCCTTTCCATGGATCCTCTTCATCTCGAACTCGACCTCTCCTCCTGATCGGACTACCATCTCCTTAGATCCGATGCTCGCACCTGCCTCCTCGTCTAGCATGGACATGTCGGTAGTGCTGTTCTCGGTCGATTGGTTCCGAGTCAGATATCTTCTTATCGGTCTGGGACTGAAGATCTTGGAGGTAAGGATGGTTCCTCCCAGGGGGTAGCGGTTCATGGTTTCTGGTATGTTTTCCAGACGAGTTAATTGCTCGGTCACAGCTTGCATGGCTGGCGTGAGTTAGGCTTGTCCGGCTACGATCTGGGCATTGATGTCAGTTTGGTTTAGCGCCCCATTCTGACCTAGGTCTCCCATAGCTACCTGTGAACAAAAGAAACAAAGAAGAATCAAGTGCAAAAGGAAAAATAGAGTTTAAATAACTAGGGTCAAATATTAGGGTATCGACCAAGCAAATAATTAATAGCAAGAAGTTTTTTTTGAAAGTTTGAAACTAAATGTAAAACTTTAAATCTTTTTTTTAACTTTCTGGTTTTAAAATTGAATCGACCAATAAAAGGAAAATGGAGCCAAGTAAATCGAATCAATTAAAAAATATGGAAACTAACAATTAATCGTCCACAAATAATGCAACTCGATTAATTGTCCAAAATAACACTTAAACTTTCCCTTCCTACCCAAGTACTTGATCTAGCTAGGTTTCGTTTATCTCTTTTCAGTTTATGACAAAAAGAACAAGAAAGAAAAATAGAAAGAAATAAACCTAAACAATCAAACGATGCAACAAAAGTTTTTTATTTTATTTTTCGGATGCAATGGATGATAACTAAACTATATGAAAGGTGAATAGGGATTACATGTAACCGGATGTCAGACTATATGGATGGCTTGACTGAGCTTCGTCCTGGTTCGTCCTGCGGTTGGTCGGATGGTCGAGTGATCGGGTATCTTGGATCTGATTGGTACCAGAAATAAGAGAGTGACTTTTTATAAGTATTTATGGTTTATAAATGAATGATAACAGAAGTTAAACAATGATGAATAAGAACTAATGATGCAATATGAATCGAACGGAATGAGAATTAAAAGGATGGTCGATGGTGTGATGATTTCCGATATGATAACAAATGAACAAGACAAAGAGATAGAAAGATGGATGATGGGATGTTGTTGCTGGACGTGTGTCTCTATCAACAGATCAACAGATGGATGATGAATGATGATGGTATTCGGTTTGCCGGATGTGTATCTCTCTCAAGCAGATGGAATGGAATGAAGAATCACCACAAGTTCGATGGTTTGAAACTTGATAAGATTCGAGTGCTTCTTGGTCGGCATCTCACAAACTAGAAAGACTTAGGGGTTTCTTTGTTAGGGGCAAAATGACTCATATATTGGCTAATTGGAAAAAAATACATGGCTGCTTATAGAGCTTAAATACTCGATGCAGCTTTACCCGTCTAGGGGACTTGAAGCAAATTACATGAACCGATCCTAGACTCTAAGAAAAAGCTAAAAAGTCCTTGAATTATTGAACTCGAAAATAAAAAAGGCAAAAAAAATTGCCCATAAGTTCATTGCAATAAATTAAAAAAAACAACACAAACCAAAAACAATAAACTGGTTAGAAATCATAATTGTAATCTTACCTTCTTACCTTACTGGACCGGACAATTAGATATCAGAACCGGGTGCAAATGGACCTGAGGCTGAACCGAGGAAGCTTGTGGAAATGATCATTTCGGTTTGGTTCCGGCCGAGGGATTATATGAGCCCAATATAACAAAGCCGCAAGCACATGCATGGAAAATCAAAGCCCCACAGAAAATGAGACTTTTAATTTGGAAAATGGTATCCGGTTATCTGGCAGTAACAAGTAACCTTACTTATCGACATATGCAATACGATAATCATTGTCCAAGATGCGGAGAGAAGGATGAATCCGTAAACATTGCAATTTTTGAGTGTCCACCTGCTCTGCAAATATGGACTCTTGTCTCTACACCGTCAAGTCCTGATATTTTCCCTATACCGAGTGTTTACACTAATCTGGATTATCTATTTTGGAGAAAAAATGCAATAGAGAATCGGAAATTAAAAAGAGATCCATATCTTTGGATCATCTGGTATCTTTGGAAAGCTAGAAATGACAAGTTACTTAGAGGAATAAAAGAAACCCGCTTGAACTAGTTAGATATGCCTAGAGTGAATGAACTGTTTGGTTTGTGGCCAACTCAACATCTGCAGATACAATACCAAACAATTTGTTTGGTTGATGGATCATGGTCAGCAAAGTCACAATATAGTGGATGTGGATGGGTATATCTTGATGAGACAAGAAATGAACAACTCATGGGGTTTGAGAACAATGTGAGACAACTGCCTCTGTTACATTCCGAACTGGGGGCCCTTACCTGGGCGATGGAGAATATGTCACAACATACTACATGCCAGCACACAGCTCAGACTGTAAGGACGTAATCTCGATGATCAAAGATCCAAAAGTATGGCCAAATTACTCGACAGAGCTAGCGGAGTTCGCAGCCATACAAGGACGGTTACAAGATTTCAAGATCACCCACATTCCAAGGAATCACAACAAGACAGCGGACGTGTTAGCCAAAACCGCTCGAGCCTTTCATAGGATTTTTGTTTTTGTTGGTTGTTCTATCCCAGGCTGGATTCCTAGACCACCATCAGTTTGAATGATTGAACAGTTGTTTGATGTCAAAAAAACATTAGTTATTATACAAAACAAAGTTGTTAATATAATATATAAAAGGTTCTTAAAAGAAAAAAATAAAAATAACAACTGGAAATTATCCCTGAATCCTAAACTTGTCCAATAACTCCTGCTTGAGAGCCAAATTATCTTGCAGCGCCGACCGGTTTTCCTACAACTCAGTCCGGATTTCAGCATTGTCAATCTTCATGAACTCAATGTCAGTATCATTTTTCTTGATCTGTTCCATAATTAAGCTCCTCAACGGGGTAGCCATGAGCTGAAGAAGAAGAAGAAACCGCTCTGGTTGATCGTCCCAACCCGACATAACAGCCTTTCTTCTCTAGAAACAGCCTATAAGAGTACATAATTTACAATTACAATCATATATATTACATATATATTAGAAAAATAAAAAAAATAGAAGTGTACCTCAAGAACAAGGTTGTTCAGTTGCTCCAGAGTTAAGGTGTTGGAAGAAGCACAAGATCCCTCTTCACACATGGAAGGCTGAGTCGAAATGATCTCATCTGCTCATGACTCCACGAGCTGGATAACTTCCTTCATAACTGAATGTTGAATTTCGCTTGTATTCTTGTTGGAATATGCAAACTTTATCGGTTTCAAATCATCATGGAATTGCCATTTTTTTTGTTGCAATCTAAAAATAATATAAATTAATAATAGATATTAAAAATAAATTTTAAAATGAATTTTGGTACTTACTAGCTGAAGTTTTCAAGTCGGTCAACTTGTCGACCCAAAGTTGTGGACAAAAAAACCTTTCATGCTACACTGATTTTGGAGTTGTTTTGCGACTGAGACTTTGTTCCAGCTTTCCCCCAACTCTCCAACAAATCCTTCCAAAGACCTGGTTCATGTGCTTCGGCACCTTGTAAAGTTCCACTTCTGCTTGCGCTCATTGAATCGACCACTATAGTGGTGAGCCACTTTACGGTCAAAACCAGTATTCACCTTCTTTGTCAATCATGGATCCCAAGTTAAATTTTGCTGTTAAAAGAAAAACCAATCCAAAGAAATTACAAATAAAGAGTTTAAAGGGAGTTTTCACCTTCTGGATAAATGTACCAATGCCTATTTACAGACTTCATTTAGTTGAATATATATAATACCTATTCAATCTTAACATAACGGATTACACTGCCATTTTCTACTCTTACCTAACGAAGTTTGGGAGCTAAATTTCTCAGCTTAAATAAAGAGCCCCATGTCTAAGAACGTACTAAATATATACCTTTTTATATTTTGGTGTTTCGTATTCAATGCTTTTCCTCATTAATGTCTATAAATATTAAAAACGAGACGATATAGGAGTACATTTCGTTAAGCTTCGTGATTAGGATACTTGCTGGTTGGGTCTCATTCAATGATTAAGATCATGCACATTAGACCTAACTTGTTTTAAACTGATTATATTCTGCGACAGTGACAGATCGTATAACGTGGTTAAAGTACGTGCTCATAAAAACATTCCTCGGTTAGGGTTTAGTTCACGTACTTGGTCAAATCTAAATGTTCCATGGTATGGTGTTATAATGCATATAATACATATATATTATAAGCAACCAACGGGGTTAGCCTAGTGGTCTTGAGGGAGCTTCCGCCAAGAATCTCCATGCACCAGTTAAAGACCATTTTCATTTGGCCGGTCTAGAACATGCAATAAAGCCTCATGTCAGGTTCTTATTTGTAGACATAGTCAATTATGCTCTTTTGGTCGAAATGGATGATCCTTTCATATATCGGAAAGCTATTAATACCCACGTCCTATGTTTTGGTAGGGTCATTGTTGTTATTGTTGAGGCTGAGATTCTGGAGAAATTTAAACAATTTAAACAAAAACAGTCCAATTTGACTTTTTTATCTTTTTCATATCTTGGTGTTTTAATCCAATCATTTTGTCTCTCTACTAACTAAGATACAGATAGCCTTGTGCATTTGGTTTTTGGTTTGGGTTTGGTTCATCGATTCTTCAGTTTTTTAGTTCTAGAGGTTTAAGATCCGCTCAGGTATTTAAACATTCAATATGATTCCGGTTTGGTTCTTTTGGATCTGGGTTTGGTTCGGGTAACAAAGTTAGGAACCGACTAGTATATAATTTCGGTTCCTGTTTTGTTCCAGTTTTTTGGTTGATTCGTGTTAAAAGTTCGGAAAATTCAGGTTTTGGTGATTAAAAATCAGATTTTTTTCCAGGTTTTTGGATTTAAATTTGGATAATTTGGATAAACTTTTTTGATTATTTCAGTTTATATTTATTTAGTATTATTTAATTATTTTAAAACTAAATATAGCTATTAAGTTTAAGTATATAAATTATATTATAGAAATTTAGGTATCTATTCGGTTCTATTATAGTTTGGGTTATTAGGTTCTTGGAATATAGGATCCGTTCTGGTGATTAGTAGGATTCCAAACCGTAAAAAACCTTATTTTTGCTCGATTTGGTTCTTTGCTAATGCCTATTTAGAGACATCATTTCGTTGAACATAATACTTATTTAATCCTGCTATAACGGATTACACTGCCATTTTCTACTCTTACCTAACAAATTTCGGAAGCGAAATTTCTCAGCTTAAATAGAGAGCCCCATGTCCAAGAACCTACTAAATATAAACTACCAGTGCTTTTGGTCAAAATATACATACTAATAAGTTCTTCACCCTTGATGATAAAGAATTTTCATATGGTTATCATAACCAAATTTTCTTACAATATTTAAACATGAAATCAATATTTTCAACTCCAAGTTTTACAATCAATTTCCATTGGTAACTATGTTGATAAGTTTAGTTGATTGTGAAAGTGATATAAATCTAGGGAATTATGCCAAAATGGAACCAAAAAACAATATGTTTGTCCCTTTGGTATAAACCAATCTTACTTTGTCCCATTAGTATAATTTTTTTTTCTTAATCCCCAAATTAACCTTGATTAATAAAACCAAATACAATTTAAATGTTTTTCAGTATTAAAAAGTATAAAAATGTGCTTTCAAAAAAAATTGTTAAAAAAAATTGTAAACAAAAGAAAACAAAAAGGGATTAAATCCCTAGATATCTCGCCACACAGAAAAATATGTAGTCACGTTTTTTGATGATTTTTACATGTAAAATCGGTTAGCCACGTTTAAGGCAAGTTGGAGGATTACAAAATATTTTTAGAATATTTTCTTGAGATTTTTTTCCAAAATTTTCATAACTCATGTGTAGAATGTACTTTTTACGTACTGTAGAAAACATAATCATTTCTTATATGCAAATTCTACTATAATTAGACTTATGAGTTATACGTTTTTATGTATTCCTAATGTTGTAGAATTGCTTATAAAATTAGATGTTGCATTCAAAGAAAATGTAGAACCCTTTAAGTAGGGTAGATGTCACATTCTTCATATTTAGAATTTCTTATAAAAATGGGGGTTATTGGTTCTAAAACATGTATAATTATTTGTTTAACGTGGAATTCATTTTTTACCACACCATTTTTGGTAGAACATGCAATCTAACGTTTGTAGAACTAAATTAAAAATTAAAATTTAACGAGTTTTTCATACAAAAAAAAATATCAATATGTGTATATGAGTGACTAAAATATTTTTCCTATTTTTATTTATTTTTTATTTATAAATATTATTTTATTAAATTTTAGAAACTAAAAGGGTAAAATAAAAAAATAGTTGTAGAAAATAGGGTTTATACTAAAAGGATAAAGAGGCTGTTTTTTTGTTCCTTTTTGGCATGTATCTCATAAATCTATGTGCACCAGTAAAAGATCATATTCGTTTGGCGTGATCAAAACATGCAATAACCATCGTGTCATGTTCAAGTTGGAAAAATACTCAATTATGCTCTTTTGGTTGAGATGGATGATCCTTCTAGCTATCGGGAAGCTATTAATACCCACATCCTATGTTTTAGTAGAGTCATAGTTGCTGCTGTTGAGGTTGAGATTCGGTGAAATTTAACAATTTAAACACAGACGAATAAAATTGATTTATTTACCTTTTTCATATCTTGGTGATTCTATCCAAAGTTTTGGTATTCCTAGTGACAATATATAGATAGCGCTGTGCATTCAGTTTTCGGTTTTTGTTCGGTTCATCGATTCTTCAGCTTTCTGAATCTTTAGGTTTAGGATTAGTTCAGGTATTTAGAAAATTTAGTTTGGTTACTTTATGGTTATTTTGGATCTCATTTCGGTAACAGAGTTAGGAAGTGACTAGTATTGAAGATCATTTTGGATCCTATTAGGTTCCATTTTTCAGTTAATTCATGTTAAAATTCAGAAAATTCAAGTTTTTTTTACTAATGATTAAATTTCTTTCAGGTTTTTGTATTTAAATTTGGATAATTTTTGGAATCTTTCAGTTTACAATAATATTATTAAATTATTTGACTAATTTCGAACTAAATATAACTATTATTTATATGTATATAAATTATACTATAAAAAATTATCTATCCATTTGGTTCCCTTGCGGTTTCAATTCTTTGGTTCTATGAATATAGGATCCGTTTGGGTGATTGGTAGACCCAAAAAAAAAAGAAATTCTCATTTCTCTGTTCGGTTTGGTTTTTTAGTTCTTGATAAATGTACCAATGCCTATTTACAGACTTCATTTAGTTGAATATATATGATACTTACTCAATCTTAACATAACGGATTACACTGCCATTTTCTACTCTTACCTAACGAATTTTGGGAGATAAATTTCTCAGCTTAAATAAAGAGCCCCATGTCGAAGAACCTACTAAATATATACCTTTGTATATTTTGGTGTTTCGTATTCAATGCTTTCCCTCATTAATGTCTATAAATATTAAAAAACGAGACGATATAGGAGTACATTTCGTTAAGCTTGGTGATTAGGATACTTGCTGGTTGGGTCTCATTCAATGATTAAGATCATGCACATTAGACCTAACTTGTTTTAAACTGATTATATTCTGCGACAGTGACAGATCGTATAACGTGATTAAAGTATGTGCTCATAAAAACATTCCTCGGTTAGAGTTTAGTTCACGTACTTGATCAAATCTAAATGTTCCATGGTATGGTGTTATAATGCATATAATACATATATATTATAAGCATATATTAATCAGGAATAAATAATATTAGACTGTTACTTTTGAACGAATATACCTTACTTTTTTGATAACACATAATAAAACAAATTACAGCAATAGATAATGAAATTTAAAATTTTACCCCAAGTAAACAATAAAATGGTAGAATAAAACATAAATTTGAAAACAAGAATCAAAGACATAGCAATAATTAGAATCTCAGTTTAAATCCGATAGCCCTAGCTAGGCACATTGAAAACCAGATGGAACCTTCTTGCCACAATGGTTTAGGAAAACACTCAGAGAAACGGGAACATTCAGGTTAATACCGAGAAGATTAGCCTTAAGGGCGGTGCAAAGGCAGACTGCAGCTTCGAGATCAACTAGACCGTTGATAAGATTGCAACATTTGGAGGTTGGTGGTAGAGAAACGTCAACCAAATTCAACACATTGGCACATACCTTGAGTTTAAGAACATCTTTACATGTGGGTTTGCGGTAAGGTGACAACGGAGAGGGCTTCTTGTACTGGCTCTTGTACGGTGGTGGTGAACAAGGGACCGAAGTTGAGCTGACCAAAGTGAAGAAGATGGCGTTGAAAATGAGGAGAAGAGCGATCTTAGAATAGGCCATTGATGAAGAAGTTAAGTTATAAGAGTTTTGTCTTATAAAGTTATAAAGTTAAAGGGCGGAGACACATTGATAGTAGTGGTTTGATTGAACATTCTGAGCTCATACCATGTTATATTAGTGTATTGGCTTGACTTTTCGAGTGTCCAAACCAGTTAATACCCAATGAAAATCATAAAAATAATATTAATATATATATATAAACAATCATTCAACTGATCATTTCAATTGTATGTATCTAACAATTTTCAAGAAACAAGCAGAACCAAAAATAAAATAATTATCTAAAACCAAAATAATCTCTCAAATTAATATGTCAACATATCAAATATATACAATAAAATATAAGAAAAAAATTCCTATATATATAATAACGGCAAACACTTCAAAAGTAATTTCCAATCATTTTTTAAAAATAAGCAAGTTTGATATTTCATTTTATTTATTTTTTAATTCCGTTTAATATTATATTGAATTGTAAATAATCAAACAAGTCCATGCTAATAAGTTCTTCACCCTTGATGATAAAGAACTTTTGATATACTGTTATAACCAAATTTTCTTACATTATTAAAACATGACATAAACATTTTCAAATCCAAGTTTTACAAAATCGTTTTACTTTGCTAAACTATGTTGATGAGTTTAGTTTTTCTGATTCTGGAAGTGGTTTAAATCTCCATGCACCAGTAAAAGACCATTTTCATTTTGCCGGACCAGAACATGCAATAAAGTCTCATGTCAGGTTCTTATTTGTAGACATAGTCAATTATGCTCTTTTGGTCAAAATGGATGATCCTTCCAGCTATCGGGAAGCTATTAATACCCACGTCCTATGTTTTGGTAAGGTCATTGTTGTTTTTGTTGGGGCTGAGATTCCGGAAAAATTTAAACAATTTAAACAAAAACGGTCCAATTTGACTTTTTATCTTTTTATATCTTGGTGTTTTAATTCAATGGTTTTGTCTCTCTAGTGACTAAGATACAGATAGCATGGGCATTTGGTTTTTGGTTTCGGTTCGGTTCATCGATTTTTCATTTTTTTAGTTCTGGAGGTTTAAGATCCGTTCAGGTATTTAAAAAATTTGTATGATTCCGGTTTGGTTCTTTTGGATCTGTGTTTGGTTTGGGTAACAAAGTTAGGAACCGCCTAGTATCCGAGATAATTTCGGTTCCAGTTTTTTCGATTGATTCATGTCAAAATTTCGGAAAATTCAGGTTTTGGTGATTAAAGATAGGATTATTTCCAGGTTTTTGGATTTAAATTTGGATACTTCGGATAAATGTTTTGATGATTTCAGTTTATAAATAGTTTTATTTATAAACTTTAAGACTAAAATATAGCTATTATTTCTAAGTATATAGACTATATTATAGAAATTTAGGTATCTACTCGGTTCTATTGTAGTTTGGGTTATTTGGTTCTTTGAATATAGGATCCGTTCGGGTGATTAGTAGGATTCAAACCCGAAAAAACCTCAGTTTTTGTTCGATTTGGTTCTTTGCTAATGACTATTTAGAGACATCATTTTGTTGAACATAATACTTATTTAATCTTACCATAACGTATTACACTGCCATGTTCTACTCTAGCCTAACGAATTTCGGAAGCTAAATTTCTCAGCTTAAATAAAGAGTCTCATGTCCAAGAACCTACTAAATACATACCTTTTTATATTTTGGTGTTTCGTATTCAATGCTTTTCCTCGTTAATGTCTATAAATATTAAAAACCGACATGATATAGGAATGCATTTCGTTAAACTTGTGTAAGTTAGATTTACATAAACCCTAAAATCTTTAAATATCTAGCTTAATCACATAATTGAACCATATGAATGTTTATAGATTTATCTGCATTCATTGTGCCTGAGAGATCTTCCTGAATGTATTGAATCCAGAATGGAAGATAACCAACTTAAACTCTTCTTAGGAACTTTTAGGTTTATCTTGCCTTGCCTATAAGTTTATGTCTTGCTTTCAGGATATCACTATTGTTTTCCTTATGGAATCATAAGGCCGGCATAATATGCTATAACTTTATTTTTCATTTGGTCATCATAAGTGTCTTGATTAATCTAGTAAGCAATGAGAGTCATGGCGGTTACATATCATTCTGCAACATGATCCATTCCATGTACTACCACATTGACCACCTTCTTAGTTAAACCATAAACATAAGTAGGAGTCTCGTAATGGTCCCTTTAATGTCTTTAAATAAAGACTCATTTTGTTATCATAAATCCAATCAACAATAATGTGTGTGCACATTGGAAATAGAATATTTAAAGATGTAAAAGTCATAAAGAGCTCAAATAATAGGCTAATCGTACAAACAACATAGTTAAGCGCTATCCTCAAGATCCATTCTTTCATTATGCTTAATGGAAGTCTTTGGAGGTAAAGCTTTTGTAAATATGTCTGAAACTATAAGCTCAGTGCCTATATGTTCAATGACAAACTTTTCTCTTTTGACATATTGCTTTAGTGATAGATATTTGAGGTCCATATGCTTGGCTTCTTTAGATATCCTATCATGCTTAGAGAATAAGATTGCATCTGGATTGTCACAATAAAGAGTGAGAGGCTTGTCAACAAAACTCAAAGCCCCAAACTCCGACACGAAATTCCGCAACCATGTTCCTTGAATAGAAGTCTCATAACATGCAACATACTCAACTTCCATAGTTGATGTGTACATTAACTCTGACTTCTGGCTTTTAAATGAGATAGCACCTCCACCAAGGAGATACACATAGCCGAGAGTACATTGTATAGAGTCTTTACATCCACCAACATCTGAGTTTGAAATCCAACCATCTGTTGATGTGTTGACTTTCGATATGTCAACATGTAGTTTCTTGTTCCCTTTAAGTATCTCAAAACCTTCTTTGCAGCTTGCCAATGACCGAGTCATGGGTTACTCCGAAATCTACCTAGCATGCCAACTGTGTGGCTAATATCTGGTCTAGTACAAACCTGTGCATACATCAAACTTCCCACGAGAGATGCATAAGGGTATTTTTGCATTTCATTACATTCCATTTCATTTTGCGAGCATTTCTTAGGATTAAGTGTGTCACCTTTATGCATAGGAACAATGCTAGAAGAACATGTCATCATGCCGAATCTCTCAAGAACTTTATCAATATAAGCTTTCTGAGACAATCCCAAAATTCCCAGTGATCTGTCACGAAATATCTCAATTCCTATCACATAGGATGCCTCACCCATATCTTTCATTTCAAAGTTCTTGGAGAGATAACTCTTAGTTTCATGTAATAGACCAAGATCATTGCTGGCTAATAATATGTCATCAACATACAAAACCAAAAATATGAACTTACTCCCACTGATCTTGAGATATATGCATGGATCCACAATGTTTCTTTTGAAATCGAATAATGGTTTCATCAAACTTTAAGTACCATTGTCTTGAAGCTTGTTTCAGTCCATATATTGATTTCTTCAATTTGCAGACCATGTCTTCATGGCCTTCGATTATGAAGCCTTCAGGTTGACACATATAGACTTCTTCTTGTAAGTCTCCACTAAGAAAGGCGGTTTTTACATCCATTTGATGTAACTCGAGATCATATTCAGCTACATATACCATGATAATTCATAGATAGTCTTTTCAAGACACAAGTGAAAATGTCTCACTATAATCAATGCCTTCTTTCTGATTAAACCCTTTGGATACTAGTTTGGATCTACGACATTTAACATTGCCATGACAGTCGAGCTTGGTCTTATAGATCCATTTGCACCCGATTGCTTTATGTCCTTCAGGCAATGGAACAACATCCGAACTTCATTCTTAACCATTGAGCTTATTTCATCTTTACTGGCATCAATCCATTGATTAGATTTAACATCTTTCATGGCTTGTGAATAAGAAACTGGATCTTTTAAATCCCATTCTCCAAATTCTATTTGGTAAAGCACATAGTCATCAGGAATAGCTGATCTTATCTCGCGAGTTGATCTTCTTAATGCTGGTTCTTCTTGTGCCTCATGTTAATTATTGGTGATAATTTCATCATGGAGTGGTTGATCATTCAACTGAGTTTCCTCGTTGTGTAACGGTTCAACAACAAGAGGATTCCCAATATTCAGATTAAAGGAATATTTACCCTAACTTCTTGAATGACCACATCTTGACCTTTATCACTCCCACTAATCTCACCATTCTCATAAAATGGCATTACTGGTTTCTACAATTCTCGTAGTATGGGTTGGACAGTAAAATCTATATCCTTTAGACTTCTCAGGGTAACCAATAGAGAAACCACTGACCGTTCTGAAATCTATTTTTTTCATGTGGATTGTATATTCTTGCTTCAGCTGGGCATCCCCAAACTTGGAGGTGCGACAAACTCGGTTTCCAGCCCTCCCACAATTCAAAAGGAGTCTTTGGAACTGCTTTGCTAGGAACTCTGTTCAAGATATAGACTGCAGTACGTAATGCATCCATCCACAAAGATATAGGTAAATTATCTTGACTCATCATAGATCTAACTATTCCCATATAAGTATGGTTACGCCTTTCAGCTACACCATTCTGCCATGAAGAACCAGGCGTTGTGTATTGAGAAAGGATTCCTAATTTTTGGAGAAGTTTGGCAAATGGTTTAGGATGTTGTCATGTTTCATCATATCTGCCATAAAATTCGCCATCTCTATCTGAACTAATGATTTTCACCTTTCTACCTAATTGTCTCTCTATTTCAGTAATGAATACTTGTACAGCATCCACAGATTGAGACTTTTCATGCAGTAGGTAGAGATAACAATAATGTGAATAATCATTGATAAAGGTAATGAAGTACTTTTCACCTCCGAAAGTTGGAACGTCAAAAGGTCCACAAATATTTGTATGTATGATTTCAAGAAGCTTTGTACTTCTTGTGGCTCCTTTTTTAATGTATTTAGTTTGCTTGCCCTTAATGCAATCTATACACTCTTTATTATTGGTACAATCAAGATTTGGTATGACTCCATCTTTTAGTTTGGCGTTTATCTTGCAGGATGAGATGTGTTTCAAAATTTTGATCAGACAAATTTAATTTGTAAAGACCATTAACTACTATTAAAGAATCAATTTTTTTAGAATTTAGAAATAAATTGAAACAATCATCTCCTTGAGAAGACTTAAAACCAACCAAAACAAGCTTGCTTACTAAAACTAAATTACGGGAAATGGATAGACCATAAAGAGTCTGAAATAAATCCAAACAAAATCCACTATCTAAAATGAGACGATAAGTGCCAATAGCTTCAACTAGCGCTCTGCTCGATTCCCCATAAGTATATAATTTTCTCTTAGATTTATGGTCTGGATTGTAAGGTGCTAGGAATTAGTTACATGTACATTAGCAATGCTACCAATCCACAAAGTATCATAAAAATATGAATAAATTAGATTCGAAAAATCTAATTGAACCCATAGGATTACCTTTCTTTTCAAACCATTCTTTTCTTTTAGGGCAATCTTTCTAAAAGTGTCTAGAGTTTTTGGAAAAGTTGCATCGGTCATCTTTTCTTGCCTTCTTCTCATTGACTTAATTAGAATCATTTATCATGGGTGGTGCTCTTTTATGACTCACTTGATATTTTTTCCCAGCTTTAGGTCCAGCTCCTTTGACATAGTAGGCAAACTTGATACATTCACGACCAAGCATTGATTCTTCTTGGACTAGTTTATTAGCCAATTCAATAGACGTCCACTTTTCAACAATGGCGTTGTAATTGATTTGGAATGGTCCATACTGAGGAGGTAAAGAGTTTAGGATAAACTGGACAAAGAATGAATCATCCACACTCATTCCTAAACTTTTTAGCTTAGCCGCAACGTTGGTCATTTCAATGCAATGTTCATGCATAGACCTTGTGCCATCATGTTTCATGGTTGTAAGATCTGCCATAAGTTTCCCAGCAAAGGATTTGCCTGCAGTCTTAAACTGTTCTTCTATAGCTGCTAGCCTTTGCTTTCTCTACAATTGGAAGGGAATTTTTGATGTTGCTAGCTATTGTCATCCTTAAGAACATGATGCTCAATCTGTTAGCTTTCTCCCATACTTTATGGAAAGTTTTTTCTTCCTTAGTACTATTATTAGTTAGTTGGCTAGGCTCTTTTTCACGAAGTGCCAAATCCAAATCTAGTACACCTAACGTGAACTCAACTTTCTCTTTCCATTCTGAGAAGTTGGTTTAGTGAGGAATGGGACAGAAGAGACCATAGATGACAAACAAGCAGAAAAAGATGTTGCATTTTAGAGATAGAACAAGAATTAATTAGACTTCCTAACATAATCAACACTTCAGAACTGAATATGTATGTCAAGAAATTATAATGTTCCTGTGGGAATCACATAATCTTAGATAAATTCATAGATTCATGAAACTTTATTTAATGGTGTACCGAATTATTCAAACTAAGTTATTTGTGGATATCGTTAGCCTTCACGATAATAATCATTTCATTATTAGTGATGTATTGAATTATTCAAACTAAATCATATGTGGATGTCTTTACTTTACACAACACATACACTATAAGTTATTTGATCAATTCTCATGGTTATATTCTACATGTGGGTAACTAAATAATTCATAATAAGATTTAAAACTTGGTTTAGATAATGATATTTAGTTGCAAACCTTCTTAGGATAAAGTCACTGTGGTGATATCTAAACCCTAATTGCACTTTATGTGAAATATAATTTTGTACAAATAATGAAAGTGTTTTGTATATATATAAATTAGTTATATACGGATTATGCATATAAAGTTTTATAACTTAAGTGTAAAATTGTTTTTGTACAAACTATGTACAAAACGATTCTGCAGGATATACAAAACATTACGTACGAATTATGCACAGACCAATTATCATTATCAGTTTTGTACAAAAACTTCACATATCATTATTTTCAGGAAAGATCTGGGGAAAAACCCTAATTCACAGAAGGACAAAAAAGGATTTGCGAAATAAACTCTAATTCGCAGAAGTCCGTTTTTGCACGGTGAAAAAAAATTGGAGTTTGCACAAAATTTGCAAGTATACAAAAAATAAATTCATAAACAGATCTATAAATCTTAATACTTAGATCTATCAATTTCAGTAATCTAGTTCTTAGATCTGTTATTCTTAACAGATAAAATAGATGTTCATAACCATGATCTGATACCACATGTAAGTTAGATTTGCTTGAACCCTAAGATCTTTAAACATCTAGGTTAATCACATAATAGAACTATATGAATGTTTATAGACTTACATGCATTCATTGTACCTGAAAGATCTTCCTGAATGGATTAAATCCTGAATGGAAGACGAACAATTTAAACTCTTCTTAAAAACTTTTAGGTTTTCCTCGCTTTGTCTATAACGTTATGTGTTGCTTTCAAGATATCTTTATGATAGTCTAAGGATATGTATTTATAGGTGGAGAGAAGACATAATTCATGTTTAGGATTTTATGTAGATTAATCTCAATCGTTCATCAAAATATAGATAAATTATAAATTACTTTTTTATTTTCAATTTCATTGATCACCAAATATATTAAGGAATAGCAATATTAAAATAGAAAATGGATAACTATACGATCGGAAAATGAAATATTCCTTACAACTTCGTGATTAGACCTAACTTGTTTTAAACTGATTATATTCTGCGACAGTGACAGATCGTATAACGTGATTAAAGTATGTGCTCATAAAAACATTCCTCGGTTAGAGTTTAGTTCACGTACTTGATCAAATCTAAATGTTCCATGGTATGGTGTTATAATGCATATAATACATATATATTATAAGCATATATTAATCAGGAATAAATAATATTAAACTGTTACTTTTGAACGAATATACCTTACTTTTTTGATAACACATAATAAAACAAATTACAGCAATAGATAATGAAATTTAAAATTTTACCCCAAGTAAACAATAAAATGGTAGAATAAAACATAAATTTGAAAACAAGAATCAAAGACATAGCAATAATTAGAATCTCAGTTTAAATCCGATAGCCCTAGCTAGGCACATTGAAAACCAGATGGAACCTTCTTGCCACAATGGTTTAGGAAAACACTCAGAGAAACGGGAACATTCAGGTTAATACCGAGAAGATTAGCCTTAAGGGCGGTGCAAAGGCAGACTGCAGCTTCGAGATCAACTAGACCGTTGATAAGATTGCAACATTTGGAGGTTGGTGGTAGAGAAACGTCAACCAAATTCAACACATTGGCACATACCTTGAGTTTAAGAACATCTTTACATGTGGGTTTGCGGTAAGGTGACAACGGAGAGGGCTTCTTGTACTGGCTCTTGTACGGTGGTGGTGAACAAGGGACCGAAGTTGAGCTGACCAAAGTGAAGAAGATGGCGTTGAAAATGAGGAGAAGAGCGATCTTAGAATAGGCCATTGATGAAGAAGTTAAGTTATAAGAGTTTTGTCTTATAAAGTTACAAGAAAACCACCCCTACTCTCTCTTTATCAAGCTTGTGGTGTTTTGTGTGAAGAATAAGGAGCGAGCGTTAGAGCTTTTATAGGAGCAGATTCACACTGTTTAATGTGTTTTAAATTACAAATTGTTGAGTGGGAAACGGCGCGAATGAACTAATTGATCATGTGAAGGATAAACTCAAAATTAAATTATTACAAACTAATTGATCTTGCAAAGTGCTAACTGTCAAAATATAATAAGCATCGTTTAGTCGTTATGCAGCTAACATTATATTAGGGAATATATATAGACACATGGCTTATAACTTATACTAATCAAAAAATATAAGAACGAAGAAAAGATTTTAGACGTCTACGTGACTCCAAGTCAGTTTTGGTTCTTCGTGGTTATGCAGAATGTCCCTATTTTTATTTTTATTTTCATGCATTATTTAGAACTAGTTATGATCTTTCATAAGATATCGATATCATAACATTATTTTCTGAACAAAATCAAAATTAATATGAACATTTTAACGTGTAAACTGATATACAACCTTAACCAATAAAATTGTAAGTATTAAACTACCACTACTTGTTGTCAATATAGTTGTAGCTACACTGGTAACATATATTCATCTTCGAAATATTATTTTTTTTCTTTTTCTCTATGTTAGAAAAGCATATATTCAGAATTCTCACTTTTAAAATACTCTCGTAGCCTTGTTTATTGAAAATGCAAAAACATTCTTTCGGTTTTCATACTTCCCAATGAAAATATTGAAAATAAAATTAATTGATATAAAAATAAAATCGTTTAACTAAACATCTAATTTATTAATTTAGGTTCCTATTTTTATCTACTATTGGTAAGTCATAATAGGAACATTTAATTAATTAAATAATAGAATATATTTATGTATTTACGTTAATCAATCAAACATATAATATTTCTAGAGAATATTTATAACTAATAAAAACATTAACAATAAATCAATTTAATTATAAATTTATTGTTAGTTATAAGAAAATCCAAAATCTGTTGAAAAAATCTAACACGATCATACTAAAAAATTAAGTAATTTTATTAAATAATACTTTATTTAATTTCGTAATTAATATTATACTATTATAATTTAATGTTAATTAAATTTATTATAAAACTGAAAACAAATTCTAAGATAATTTTTATAGATTTATAATTATAGTATATATTATATTAAAACAGAATTATTATATGACTTAAAAATATAAAAATTAATTAGATTAGTAAATTAATGTATTTTACTTTTAAATGTTTTCATTTAAATATATTATCATTTACTGTTAAAACGTTTTAAAATTTTTAAACTATGCAATATTTATATATTAGTAAAATTATTAACATATATTAAACTTTTATGTTTAAAACTATATATATTCAACAACATATTTTGAAGAAGATTTGTTTTCTAATTATTTCAGAAGATGAATTTATTGTACCGAACTCGAAGCGTAATAACAATTAATAAAAAACTAAAATGTATAAATATAAAATCACTATATGTTGTAATAAGAAAATTAAACAATGAGATTAAAGTTAGATAATACATAACACTTAAATCTAAATTATATATTGAAAATGTTATTAACGTTATACATTTATAAAATGATATATATGTGCACGAACGTGCGGGTTAAATTCTAGTTTTGTACGTATCCATCATTTTACAAGAAATTTCAATAAGAAACTAGCATAACCACAATAAAATCCTGATTATTTAAAAACAAAATAAAATCACAAATTAATATGTGCATATATTAAAAATATAAAATAAAATGTTAAAAAATAATTCCTATATATAATTATGATAAGCAATTAAAAAGTAGTTTTCAATCATTTTTAAAAAGCAAGTTTGATATTCCATTTTATTTCTTTCTTAATTTCGTTTGTTTGAAATGTAAATAGTCTAACAAGTACATACTAATAAGTTATTCATAAAGAACTTTCATATAGTTATCATAACCTAATTTTCTTACAATTCAAAACCTGACATCAACATTTTCAACTCCAAGTTTTATATAATCGTTTTCCATTGGTAAACTATGTTTATAAGTTTAGTTTAGTTGATTGTGAAAATTATATAATCTTTGTGCACCAGTAAAAGGCTATATTCGTTTGGCAGGACGAAAACATGCAATGAACCCTCGTGTCAGGTTCAGGTTGGAAAACATACTCAATTATGCTCTTTTGGTTGAGATGGATGATCCTTCTAGCTATCGGGAAGCTATTAATACCCACATCTTATGTTTTGGTAGAGTAATTGTTGTTGTTGTTGAGGCTGAGATCCGGTGAAATTTAACAATTTAAACGCAAACGGCTCAATTTGATTTATTTACCTTTTTCACATCTTGGTGTTTTTATCCAATGTTTTGGTATTTCTAGTGAATAATATACAGATAGCGCTGCACATTCAGTTTTCAGTTTCGGTTTGGTTCATCGATTCTTTAGTTTTCTGGTTCTTTAGATTTAGGATCCGTTCAGGTATTAATTTTAATTTTAATTTTACCTGAATTAATTTTAATTTTCACGCATAATTTAGAACTAGTATGATATTTGATAAGACATCGAGATCATAACATTAATCAAAAAGCAAATTAATATGAAAAATTCTCACATGTAAACTGATATAAAACTTTGACCAATAAAATTTTAAGTATTAAACTACCACTTCGTGTGGTCAATATAGGTTTAGCTACAATGATAACATATATATCTCGAAATAAAATTTTATCTTTTTCTCTAAAATTTAAAAACTTATATTCAAAATTCAAAATTTTAAAATACTCTAGTAGCCTTGTTTATAAAAATAATGCAAAAAAATTCCTTCGGTTTTCATAATACCCAATGAAAATCATAAAAATAATATTAATATATATATATAAACAATCATTCAACTGATCATTTCAATTGTATGTATCTAACAATTTTCAAGAAACAAGCAGAACCAAAAATAAAATAATTATCTAAAACCAAAATAATCTCTCAAATTAATATGTCAACATATCAAATATATACAATAAAATATAAGAAAAAAATTCCTATATATATAATAACGGCAAACACTTCAAAAGTAATTTCCAATCATTTTTTAAAAATAAGCAAGTTTGATATTTCATTTTATTTATTTTTTAATTCCGTTTAATATTATATTGAATTGTAAATAATCAAACAAGTCCATGCTAATAAGTTCTTCACCCTTGATGATAAAGAACTTTTGATATACTGTTATAACCAAATTTTCTTACATTATTAAAACATGACATAAACATTTTCAAATCCAAGTTTTACAAAATCGTTTTACTTTGCTAAACTATGTTGATGAGTTTAGTTTTTCTGATTCTGGAAGTGGTTTAAATCTCCATGCACCAGTAAAAGACCATTTTCATTTTGCCGGACCAGAACATGCAATAAAGTCTCATGTCAGGTTCTTATTTGTAGACATAGTCAATTATGCTCTTTTGGTCAAAATGGATGATCCTTCCAGCTATCGGGAAGCTATTAATACCCACGTCCTATGTTTTGGTAAGGTCATTGTTGTTTTTGTTGGGGCTGAGATTCCGGAAAAATTTAAACAATTTAAACAAAAACGGTCCAATTTGACTTTTTATCTTTTTATATCTTGGTGTTTTAATTCAATGGTTTTGTCTCTCTAGTGACTAAGATACAGATAGCATGGGCATTTGGTTTTTGGTTTCGGTTCGGTTCATCGATTTTTCATTTTTTTAGTTCTGGAGGTTTAAGATCCGTTCAGGTATTTAAAAAATTTGTATGATTCCGGTTTGGTTCTTTTGGATCTGTGTTTGGCTTGGGTAACAAAGTTAGGAACCGCCTAGTATCCGAGATAATTTCGGTTCCAGTTTTTTCGATTGATTCATGTCAAAATTTCGGAAAATTCAGGTTTTGGTGATTAAAGATAGGATTATTTCCAGGTTTTTGGATTTAAATTTGGATACTTCGGATAAATGTTTTGATGATTTCAGTTTATAAATAGTTTTATTTATAAACTTTAAGACTAAAATATAGCTATTATTTCTAAGTATATAGACTATATTATAGAAATTTAGGTATCTACTCGGTTCTATTGTAGTTTGGGTTATTTGGTTCTTTGAATATAGGATCCGTTCGGGTGATTAGTAGGATTCAAACCCGAAAAAACCTCAGTTTTTGTTCGATTTGGTTCTTTGCTAATGACTATTTAGAGACATCATTTTGTTGAACATAATACTTATTTAATCTTACCATAACGTATTACACTGCCATGTTCTACTCTAGCCTAACGAATTTCGGAAGCTAAATTTCTCAGCTTAAATAAAGAGTCTCATGTCCAAGAACCTACTAAATACATACCTTTTTATATTTTGGTGTTTCGTATTCAATGCTTTTCCTCGTTAATGTCTATAAATATTAAAAACCGACACGATATAGGAATGCATTTCGTTAAACTTGTGTAAGTTAGATTTACATAAACCCTAAAATCTTTAAATATCTAGCTTAATCACATAATTGAACCATATGAATGTTTATAGATTTATCTGCATTCATTGTGCCTGAGAGATCTTCCTGAATGGATTGAATCCAGAATGGAAGATAACCAACTTAAACTCTTCTTAGGAACTTTTAGGTTTATCTTGCCTTGCCTATAAGTTTATGTCTTGCTTTCAGGATATCACTATTGTTTTCCTTATGGAATCATAAGGCCGGCATAATATGCTATAACTTTATTTTTCATTTGGTCATCATAAGTGTCTTGATTAATCTAGTAAGCAATGAGAGTCATGGCGGTTACATATCATTCTGCAACATGATCCATTCCATGTACTACCACATTGACCACCTTCTTAGTTAAACCATAAACATAAGTAGGAGTCTCGTAATGGTCCCTTTAATGTCTTTAAATAAAGACTCATTTTGTTATCATAAATCCAATCAACAATAATGTGTGTGCACATTGGAAATAGAATATTTAAAGATGTAAAAGTCATAAAGAGCTCAAATAATAGGCTAATCGTACAAACAACATAGTTAAGCGCTATCCTCAAGATCCATTCTTTCATTATGCTTAATGGAAGTCTTTGGAGGTAAAGCTTTTGTAAATATGTCTGAAACTATAAGCTCAGTGCCTATATGTTCAATGACAAACTTTTCTCTTTTGACATATTGCTTTAGTGATAGATATTTGAGGTCCATATGCTTGGCTTCTTTAGATATCCTATCATGCTTAGAGAATAAGATTGCATCTGGATTGTCACAATAAAGAGTGAGAGGCTTGTCAACAAAACTCAAAGCCCCAAACTCCGACACGAAATTCCGCAACCATGTTCCTTGAATAGAAATCTCATAACATGCAACATACTCAACTTCCATAGTTGATGTGTACATTAACTCTGACTTCTGGCTTTTAAATGAGATAGCACCTCCACCAAGGAGATACACATAGCCGAGAGTACATTGTATAGAGTCTTTACATCCACCAACATCTGAGTTTGAAATCCAACCATCTGTTGATGTGTTGACTTTCGATATGTCAACATGTAGTTTCTTGTTCCCTTTAAGTATCTCAAAACCTTCTTTGCAGCTTGCCAATGACCGAGTCATGGGTTACTCCGAAATCTACCTAGCATGCCAACTGTGTGGCTAATATCTGGTCTAGTACAAACCTGTGCATACATCAAACTTCCCACGAGAGATGCATAAGGGTATTTTTGCATTTCATTACATTCCATTTCATTTTGCGAGCATTTCTTAGGATTAAGTGTGTCACCTTTATGCATAGGAACAATGCTAGAAGAACATGTCATCATGCCGAATCTCTCAAGAACTTTATCAATATAAGCTTTCTGAGACAATCCCAAAATTCCCAGTGATCTGTCACGAAATATCTCAATTCCTATCACATAGGATGCCTCACCCATATCTTTCATTTCAAAGTTCTTGGAGAGATAACTCTTAGTTTCATGTAATAGACCAAGATCATTGCTGGCTAATAATATGTCATCAACATACAAAACCAAAAATATGAACTTACTCCCACTGATCTTGAGATATATGCATGGATCCACAATATTTCTTTTGAAATCGAATAATGGTTTCATCAAACTTTAAGTACCATTGTCTTGAAGCTTGTTTCAGTCCATATATTGATTTCTTCAATTTGCAGACCATGTCTTCATGGCCTTCGATTATGAAGCCTTCAGGTTGACACATATAGACTTCTTCTTGTAAGTCTCCACTAAGAAAGGCGGTTTTTACATCCATTTGATGTAACTCGAGATCATATTCAGCTACATATACCATGATAATTCATAGAGAGTCTTTTCAAGACACAAGTGAAAATGTCTCACTATAATCAATGCCTTCTTTCTGATTAAACCCTTTGGATACTAGTTTGGATCTACGACATTTAACATTGCCATGACAGTCGAGCTTGGTCTTATAGATCCATTTGCACCCGATTGCTTTATGTCCTTCAGGCAATGGAACAACATCCGAACTTCATTCTTAACCATTGAGCTTATTTCATCTTTACTGGCATCAATCCATTGATCAGATTTAACATCTTTCATGGCTTGTGAATAAGAAACTGGATCTTTTAAATCCCATTCTCCAAATTCTATTTGGTAAAGCACATAGTCATCAGGAATAGCTGATCTTATCTCGCGAGTTGATCTTCTTAATGCTGGTTCTTCTTGTGCCTCATGTTAATTATTGGTGATAATTTCATCATGGAGTGGTTGATCATTCAACTGAGTTTCCTCGTTGTGTAACGGTTCAACAACAAGAGGATTCCCAATATTCAGAACTAAGGTTAAAGGAATATTTACCCTAACTTCTTGAATGACCACATCTTGACCTTTATCACTCCCACTAATCTCACCATTCTCATAAAATGGCATTACTGGTTTCTACAATTCTCGTAGTATGGGTTGGACAGTAAAATCTATATCCTTTAGACTTCTCAGGGTAACCAATAGAGAAACCACTGACCGTTCTGAAATCTATTTTTTTCATGTGGATTGTATATTCTTGCTTCAGCTGGGCATCCCCAAACTTGGAGGTGCGACAAACTCGGTTTCCAGCCCTCCCACAATTCAAAAGGAGTCTTTGGAACTGCTTTGCTAGGAACTCTGTTCAAGATATAGACTGCAGTACGTAATGCATCCATCCACAAAGATATAGGTAAATTATCTTGACTCATCATAGATCTAACTATTCCCATATAAGTATGGTTACGCCTTTCAGCTACACCATTCTGCCATCAAGAACCAGGCGTTGTGTATTGAGAAAGGATTCCTAATTTTTGGAGAAGTTTGGCAAATGGTTTAGGATGTTGTCATGTTTCATCATATCTGCCATAAAATTCGCCATCTCTATCTGAACTAATGATTTTCACCTTTCTACCTAATTGTCTCTCTATTTCAGTAATGAATACTTGTACAGCATCCACAGATTGAGACTTTTCATGCAGTAGGTAGAGATAACAATAACGTGAATAATCATTGATAAAGGTAATGAAGTACTTTTCACCTCCGAAAGTTGGAACGTCAAAAGGTCCACAAATATTTGTATGTATGATTTCAAGAAGCTTTGTACTTCTTGTGGCTCCTTTTTTAATGTATTTAGTTTGCTTGCCCTTAATGCAATCTATACACTCTTTATTATTGGTACAATCAAGATTTGGTATGACTCCATCTTTTAGTTTGGCGTTTATCTTGCAGGATGAGATGTGTTTCAAAATTTTGATCAGACAAATTTAATTTGTAAAGACCATTAACTAATATTCAAGAATCAATTTTATTAGAATTCAGAAATAAATTGAAACAATCATCTCCTTGAGAAGACTTAAAACCAGCCAAAACAAGCTTGCTTACTAAAACTAAATTACGGGAAATGGATGGACCATAAAGAGTCTGAAATAAATCCAAACAAAATCCACTATCTAAAATGAGACGATAAGTGCCAATAGCTTCAACTAGCGCTCTGCTCGATTCCCCATAAGTATATAATTTTCTCTTAGATTTATGGTTTGGGTTGTAAGGTGCTAGGAATTAGTTACATTTACATTAGCAATGCTACCAATCCACAAAGTATCATAAAAATATGAATAAAATTAGATTCGAAAAATCTAATTGAACCCATAGGATTACCTTTCTTTTCAAACCATTCTTTTCTTTTAGGGCAATCTTTCGAAAAGTGTCTAGAGTTTTTTCAAAAGTTTCATCGGTCATCTTTTTTGCCTTCTTCTCATTGACTTAATTAGAATCATTTATCATGGGTGGTGCTCTTTTATGACTCACTTGATATTTTTTCCCAGCTTTAGGTCCAGCTCCTTTGACATAGTAGGCAAACTTGATACCTTCACGACCAAGCATTGATTCTTCTTGGACTAGTTTATTAGCCAATTCAATAGACGTCCACTTTTCAACAATGGCGTTGTAATTGATTTGGAATGGTCCATACTGAGGAGGTAAAGAGTTTAGGATAAACTGGACAAAGAATGAATCATCCACACTCATTCCTAAACTTTTTAGCTTAGCCGCAACGTTGGTCATTTCAATGCAATGTTCATGCATAGACCTTGTGCCATCATGTTTCATGGTTGTAAGATCTGCCATAAGTTTCCCAGCAAAGGATTTGCCTGCAGTCTTAAACCGTTCTTCTATAGCTTCTAGCCTTTGCTTTCTCTACAATTGGAAGGGAAGTTTTGATGTTGCTAGCTATTGTCATCCTTAAGAACATGATGCTCAATCTGTTAGCTTTCTCCCATACTTTATGGAAAGTTTTTTCTTCCTTAGTACTATTATTAGTTAGTTGGCTAGGCTCTTTTTCACGAAGTGCCAAATCCAAATCTAGTACACCTAACGTGAACTCAACTTTCTCTTTCCATTCTGATAAGTTGGTTCAGTGAGGAATGGGACAGAAGAGAACATAGATGACAAACAAGCAGAAAAAGATGCTGCATTTTAGAGATAGAACAAGAATTAATTAGACTTCCTAACATAATCAACACTTCAGAACTGAATATGTATGTCAAGAAATTATAATGTTCCTGTGGGAATCACATAATCTTAGATAAATTCATAGATTCATGAAACTTTATTTAATGGTGTACCGAATTATTCAAACTAAGTTATTTGTGGATATCCTTAGCCTTCACGATAATAATCATTTCATTATTAGTGATGTATTGAATTATTCAAACTAAATCATATGTGGATGTCTTTACTTTACACAACACAACACATACACTATAAGTTATTTGATCAATTCTCATGGTTATATTCTACATGTGGGTAACTAAATAATTTATAATAAGATTTAAAACTTGGTTTAGATAATGATATTTAGTTGCAAACCTTCTTAGGATAAAGTCACTGTGGTGATATCTAAACCCTAATTGCACTTTATGTGAAATATAATTTTGTACAAATAATGAAAGTGTTTTGTATATATATAAATTAGTTATATACGGATTATGCATATAAAGTTTTATAACTTAAGTGTAAAATTGTTTTTGTACAAACTATGTACAAAACGATTCTGCAGGATATACAAAACATTACGTACGAATTATGCACAGACCAATTATCATTATCAGTTTTGCACAAAAACTTCACATATCATTATTTTCAGGAAAGATCTGTGGAAAAACCCTAATTCACAGAAGGACAAAAAAGGATTTGCGAAATAAACTCTAATTCGCAGAAGTCCGTTTTTGCACGGTGAAAAAAAATTGGAGTTTGCACAAAATTTGCAAGTATACAAAAAATAAATTCATAAACAGATCTATAAATCTTAATACTTAGATCTATCAATTTCAGTAATCTAGTTCTTAGATCTGTTATTCTTAACAGATAAAATAGATGTTCATAACCATGATCTGATACCACATGTAAGTTAGATTTGCTTGAACCCTAAGATCTTTAAACATCTAGGTTAATCACATAATAGAACTATATGAATGTTTATAGACTTACATGCATTCATTGTACCTGAAAGATCTTCCTGAATGGATTAAATCCTGAATGGAAGACGAACAATTTAAACTCTTCTTAAAAACTTTTAGGTTTTCCTCGCTTTGTCTATAACGTTATGTGTTGCTTTCAAGATATCTTTATGATAGTCTAAGGATATGTATTTATAGGTGGAGAGAAGACATAATTCATGTTTAGGATTTTATGTAGATTAATCTCAATCGTTCATCAAAATATAGATAAATTATAAATTACTTTTTTATTTTCAATTTCATTGATCACCAAATATATTAAGGAATAGCAATATTAAAATAGAAAATGGATAACTATAAGACCGGAAAATGAAATATTCCTTACAACTTCGTGATTAGACCTAACTTGTTTTAAACTGATTATATTCTGCGACAGTGACAGATCGTATAACGTGATTAAAGTATGTGCTCATAAAAACATTCCTCGGTTAGAGTTTAGTTCACGTACTTGATCAAATCTAAATGTTCCATGGTATGGTGTTATAATGCATATAATACATATATATTATAAGCATATATTAATCAGGAATAAATAATATTAGACTGTTACTTTTGAACGAATATACCTTACTTTTTTGATAACACATAATAAAACAAATTACAGCAATAGATAATGAAATTTAAAATTTTACCCCAAGTAAACAATAAAATGGTAGAATAAAACATAAATTTGAAAACAAGAATCAAAGACATAGCAATAATTAGAATCTCAGTTTAAATCCGATAGCCCTAGCTAGGCACATTGAAAACCAGATGGAACCTTCTTGCCACAATGGTTTAGGAAAACACTCAGAGAAACGGGAACATTCAGGTTAATACCGAGAAGATTAGCCTTAAGGGCGGTGCAAAGGCAGACTGCAGCTTCGAGATCAACTAGACCGTTGATAAGATTGCAACATTTGGAGGTTGGTGGTAGAGAAACGTCAACCAAATTCAACACATTGGCACATACCTTGAGTTTAAGAACATCTTTACATGTGGGTTTGCGGTAAGGTGACAACGGAGAGGGCTTCTTGTACTGGCTCTTGTACGGTGGTGGTGAACAAGGGACCGAAGTTGAGCTGACCAAAGTGAAGAAGATGGCGTTGAAAATGAGGAGAAGAGCGATCTTAGAATAGGCCATTGATGAAGAAGTTAAGTTATAAGAGTTTTGTCTTATAAAGTTATAAAGTTAAAGGGCGGAGACACATTGATAGTAGTGGTTTGATTGAACATTCTGAGCTCATACCATGTTATATTAGTGTATTGGCTTGACTTTTCGAGTGTCCAAACCAGTTCATTTGGGGCTAGAGCATAGCTTGTTACCAACCGGGAATAAATATTAGTCGATATCTTATGAAAGATCATAACTAGTTCTAAATAATGCATGAAAATTAAAATAAAAATAGGGACATCCTGCATAACCACAGACATCATAACTAGTTCTGATTCCGATATATTTATCTTCGAAATAATTTTTTTTTCTTTTTCTCTAAGTTAGAAAAGCATATATTCAGAATTCTCACTTTTTAAAATACTCTGGTAGCCTTGTTTATAGAAAACTAGGGGAGCCCCGCCCTACGGGCGGATTAACAAATAAATAAATAATATAAATATAATTAAAATCTCTAATTTATTATCAACTGAAATTAGAATTAATTCTCATGTTTAATTAAAAAATTTATCTATTTATTTGGCTCTCTATTCTAGAAGTTGTAAACTTATTTAATTATAAATTTTTATAAGAAATATTATTTTGCTTTTTATTTGATGATTTATTCTAGAAATTGAAAACTTATTTAATTATTAAATTTTTATAGAGAATTATTATTTTACTTTCTTTTAATATTTGTTTGTTTAACTATAGTAGTAGTTCGAATTAGTTTTTTTTAAAAAAAAAAAAAAATCAGTGAGTTTAGTGGATTATAAGTAATAAGTAGTGCAAAGTTTGATTCATTCAAACTTAAAATATATTTAAGCTAGATAGACTACATAAAAATTTAATAGTGATCATTACTATTTAAAATTATACGCGTTTGTTTGAGTTTTAAATTATGATATTTTGTCAAATATACTTTAAAAATTTATGAAATTGCATTTATATTTGGTTCAAACCAGTTTTTCGTATGATTCTTTTGCGATGGGTGTAATTCCAAATTTGCATTGTACTGATTGTGGGATATTGCATTATTTTTGAAGTGCAATGGTGATTTGGGTTTATTGCATTTGTCCAAACTTTACAACTATTATTTTTTAATTCTTAAGTTGTAATCCAGCGTTGGTATTTGGTTAAATTCAATAACATTGATTTCAATTTTCCAGTATGTAGGCCGTTATGCATGTGTGAATTGATCATTAGTCTAAACCAAATTTAATTAACGAAATAATATTTTTGTATTGCTAATGTAGTGTGACCATACTAAATAGGAATTACTAAACAAAATATATTATTAGATTTTAATTTGTATGCATATATTGAACAAAAATTGTATACAAATACAATATTAACTATCCTTTTAATATATAAAGAGAATTTGAACTTAAGCAAATAACAGAAAAAATAACTTAAGCATTAATAGACTTGAACTCCAATCCTCTTCACTTATACCTTGCGTGCTTTCTTCACCTCTTCAGATGCTCCTTCAGCCAGGCTACTACCACCAGCTTTCACCTTAGCAGCCACTAAGATGGCACCATCATCTCCATTGTCATCGTAGCCTCCCTAATCAAAACAGAGAAAGTTATATACATCTTCATACTGAGCAGTTACGTTACTGGTAAATGTATAAAACTTACATCATCAACGAAGGCAGGTTGTGGCTCACGTTCACGCTGATTGAGGATGCGTGAGATGGTAAAAATCTGATGATTCTGATGGCGAAAGAGGCAATCCACAGAAAGATTTGGCGCTGAAGTTGTATGAGCTCACCCTCACCTTCCATGTCTGTGACAAAAGGGTGCCTGAGACATCATCACCAGCCTGAGTTAAACAACGGTTCAATGCAACTGTATGACTAAGTTGCAAGCACAAAATAAATGAATGACAGTTGATAAAAGACTTACCAAAAGATGACCAGCTTCATAGGCTCTCATGTTGTGCAATTTCGTGACCCCATTGAAACTTCACCGGTATCTAGCGTACACATAACATGTATCAAATCAGGAAGATGACTTTGTGTCATGGCAGAAAGTGATACATCAATAAGCTGTTGATAATTAATACATACCTGAGGACACCGACTTACTGTTTCAAGATGCGACAGTGCGCTGAAGTTTCTTAGCAGTAAGAGCAGGAAACATAGCACCACCTCTTGTCCATCTTCAATAATTCTTCATTCCGGTCGGTCACTCTTCCCGTACAGATAAAATAAATGTCCTTCATTGTTGGGGAACCAGAATTACACACAGAAGCTGTCAATGAGGTTACTAAACATTTATAAACCTGGTAGACATACCTGCGACAGAGCAGTTAAGACAAAATCGGTGGAGCTGCTGGTGTAAGCCCAGTGACTTGTGCGACCAACCTGCATAATCTTTTTATATAATGAACATCAATATAAACAATCATCAAAATTTGCAAAATAGCTCAGTGGAAAAACGTAAGAAATGAAAAAAAAACTATAAATATGATAACAAAAGCTTTAAAAATGAAAAATAATTTGTAATTCTTATTCAACATAGCAGAAACGCTTAAAGAATTATACCGGAAAATTACTATGACTATGAACAAAACTTCTAAACATAATTCAGACTCTGTAAAATGGATTCAGGACGGTGGAAAGGCCTAAAGAACTAATTGGTAAAATACTATGTTTATGCACAAAAGGCGGATGTAACAGCATACCTGGGAGTCCAATAGGAGCACATCGACGCCCATGAGCTCTCCACCACGGCGGAGATTTCTAGCCTCCCAGAAACAAAGTAAACGAACTTGAACAATGGAGGAGAAGCGGTCGGAGAGGAAGACCGAAACGTTAGCCACATATTTCACATAGTTTGTTTACTGGTTGGCTTTGAAGGGTGAGAGGATGATAATCGAAGGAGAAAAGCATATCTTTTTATAGTTGAACCTCCACCGCCTTGCAGATTCAGAAATCACATTGAATACAAATCTTGTGTGAGAGAGTAATATAGGGTTTAAGATGATAAACTGGTTAATCTTGTGTTACTCTGAGGAAGAAGATGGAAGGTCGATTTAGAAAACCTACGACATGGTTGTTCTTGGGCGGCGAAGAAAAAGATAACTGGGAAAACCCTAAATGATAAGCGCCACTTCATCTGCTGTGTATCGACGAAAGGCCCATCAGGACAAAAGGCCCAACAAACTCCACAGAAGGCTGATGTAACACGATCGAATTGAAGCAACGGATGAAACGCAACGTTTTACCTAAATAGGACACGTGTCAGTCCATTATGAATTGTTTTTTTAGGCGAAATTGAAGGAGAAGAGAGTGGCCAATTTCTTTATAGTATAAGATGCAAAAATATTCTTTTGATTTTCATAGTTCGCAATGAAAATAATGAAAATAAAATTAATTTATATATAAAAAAAACTAAACATTTCAATTGTACGTATCCATCATTTTACAAGAAATTTCGATAAGAAACAAGCATAACCACAATAAACTCCTAATTATTTAAAAACAAAATAAACTCTCAAATTAATATGTGTATATATTAAATATATAAAATTAAATATTAAAAATAATTCCTATATATAGTTATGATAAACAATTCAAAAGTAGTTTCCAATCATTTTTTTTTAAAAGCAAGTTTGATATTCTATTTTATTTCTTTCTTAATTTCGTTTGATTGAAATGTAAATAGTCTAACAAGTACATACTAATAAGTTCTTCACCTTTGATGATCAAGAACTTTCATATAGTCATAACCAAATTTTCTTACAATATAAAAACATGACATCAATATTTTTCAACTCCAAGTTTTATATAATCGTTTTCTATTGGTAAACTATGTTGATAAGTTTCGTTTAGTTGATTGTGAAAGTGATATAAATCTTTGTGCACCAGTAAAAGACCATATTCGTTTGGCAGGACCAAAACATGCAATGAACCCTCGTATCAGGTTCAGGTTGGAAAACATACTCAATTATGCTCTTTTGGTTGAGATGGATGCTCCTTCTAGCTATCGGGGAGCTATTAATAACCACGTCTTATGTTTTGGTAGAGTCATAGTTGTTGTTGTTGAGGCTGAGATCCGGTGAAATTTAACAATTTAAACGCAGACGGCTCAAATTGATTTATTTACCATTTTCGTATCTTGGTGTTTCGATCCAATGTTTTAGTATTTCTAGTGACTAATATACAGCTAGTGTTGCGCATTCAGTTTTCGGTTTCGGTTTGGTTCATCGATTCTTTAGTTTTCTGGCCCTTTAGATTTAGGATTCCTTCAGGTATTAATTTTTTTTTTTTAATTTTCCCTGATTTAATTTTAAATTTCACGCATTATTTAGAACTAGTTATGATCTTTCATAAGACATCGAGATCATAACATTAATCAAAAACGGATTTAATATGAGCATTCTCACATGTAAACTGATATACAACTTTGACCAATAAAATTTTAAGTATTAAACTACCACTGCTTGTGGTCAATATAGGTTTAGCTACAATGATAACATATCTATCTTTGAAATAAAATTTTATATCTTCCCTAAAATTTGCAAAGCATATATTCAGCATTCACAATTTTAAAATACTCTAGTAGCCTTGTTTATAGAAAATGCAAAAACATTCTTTCGGTTTTCATACTACCCAATGAAAATCATGAAAATAATATTAATTTATACAAAAACAATCATTCAACTGATCATTTCAATTGCATGTATCTAACATTTTCAAGAAACAAGCACAACCACAAATAAAATATTTATCTAAACACAAAATGAACTCTCAAATTAATATGTCAATATATTAAATATAGACAATAAAAATATAAGAAAAAAATCCTATATATATTTATAATTACGGAAAATACTTCAAAAGTAATTTCCAATCATTTTTAAAAATAAGAAAGTTTGATATTTCATTTTATTTCTTTCTTAATTCTGTTTAATATTATATTGAAATGTAAATAATCCAACAAGTCCATGCTAATAAGTGCTTCACCCTTGATGATAAAGAACTTTGATATAGTTGTTATAACCAAATTTCCTTACAATATTAAAACATGACATAAACATTTTTAAATCCAAGTTTTACACAATCGTTTTCCTTTGCTAAACTATGTTGATGAGTTTGATTTTTATGATTCTGAAAGTGGTTTAAATCTCCATGCACCAGTAAAAGACCATTTTCATTTGGCCGGTCTAGAACATGCAATAAAGCCTCATGTCAGGTTCTTATTTGCAGACATAGTCAATTATGCTCTTTTGGTCGAAATGGATGATCCTTTCATATATCGGAAAGCTATTAATACCCACGTCCTATGTTTTGGTAGGGTCATTGTTGTTATTGTTGAGGCTGAGATTCGGGAGAAATTTAAACAATTTAAACAAAAACGGTCCAATTTGACTTTTTATCTTTTTCATAACTTGGTGTTTTAATCCAATGGTTTTGTCTCTCTACTAACTAAGATACAGATAGCCTTGTGCATTTGGTTTTTGGTTTGGGTTCGGTTCATCGATTCTTCAGTTTTTTAGTTCTAGAGGTTTGAGATCCGCTCAGGTATTTAAACATTCAATATGATTCCGGTTTGGTTCTTTTGGATCTGGGTTTGGTTCGGGTAACAAAGTTAGGAACCGACTAGTATATAATTTCGGTTCCTGTTCTGTTCCAGTTTTTTGGTTGATTCGTGTTAAAAGTTCGGAAAATTCAGGTTTTGGTGATTAAAAATCAGATTTTTTCCAGGTTTTTGGATTTAAATTTGGATAATTCGGATAAATTTTTTTGATTATTTCAGTTTATATTTAGTATTATTTAATTATTTTAAAACTAAATATAGCTATTATGTTTAAGTATATAAATTATATTATAGAAATTTAGGTATCTATTCGGCTCTATTATAGTTTGGGTTATTAGGTTCTTGGAATATAGGATCCGTTCGGGTGATTAGTAGGATTCCAACCCGTAAAAAACCTTATTTTTTGCTCGATTTGGTTCTTTGCTAATGCCTATTTAGAGACATCATTTCGTTGAACATAATACTTATTTAATCCTGCTATAACGGATTACACTGCCATTTTCTACTCTTACCTAACAAATTTCGGAAGCTAAATTTCTCAGCTTAAATAGAGAGCCCCATGTCCAAGAACCTACTAAATATAAACTACCAGTGCTTTTGGTCAAAATATACATACTAATAAGTTCTTCACCCTTGATGATAAAGAATTTTCATATGGTTATCATAACCAAATTTTCTTACAATATTTAAACATGACATCAATATTTTCAACTCCAAGTTTTACAATTAATTTCCATTGGTAACTATGTTGATAAGTTTAGTTGATTGTGAAAGTGATATAAATCTAGGGAATTATGCCAAAATGGAACCAAAAAACAACATGTTTGTCCCTTTGGTATAAATCAATCTTACTTTGTCCCATTAGTATAATTTTTTTTTCTTAATCCCCAAATTAACCTTGATTAATAAAACCAAATACAATTTAAATGTTTTTCAGTATTAAAAAGTATAAAAATGTGCTTTCAAAAATATTGTTAAAAAAAATTGTAAACAAAAAAAAGCAAAAAGGGATTAAATCCCTTGATATCTCGCCACACAGAAAAATATGTCGTCACGTTTTTTGATGATTTTTACATGTAAAATCGGTTAGCCATGTTTAAGGCAAGTTGGAGGATTACAAAATATTTTTAGAATATTTTCTTGAGATTTTTTTCCAAAATTTTCATAACTCATGTGTAGAATGTACTTTTTACGTACTGTAGAAAACATAACCATTTCTTATATGCAAATTCTACTATAATTAGACTTATGAGTTATACGTTTTTATGTATTCCTAATGTTGTAGATTTGCTTATAAAATTAGATGTTGCATTCAAAGAAAATGTAGAACCCTTTAAGTAGGGTAGATGTCACATTCTTCATATTTAGAATTTTTTATAAAAAAGGGGTTATTGGTTCTAAAACATGTATAATTATTTGTTTAACGTGGAATTCATTTTCTATCACACCATTTTTGGTAGAACATGCAATCTAACGTTTGTAGAACTAAATTAAAAATTAAAATTTAACAAGTTTTTCATACAAAAAATATCAATATGTGTATATGAGTGACTAAAATATTTTTCCTATTTTTATTTATTTTTTGATTTATAAATATTATTTTATTAAATTTTAGAAACTAAAAGAGTAAAATAAAGAAATAGTTGTAGAAAATAGGGTTTATACTAAAGGGAGAAAGAGGCTGTTATTTTGTTCCTTTTTGGCATAAATCTCATAAATCTATGTGCACCAATAAAAGATCATATTCGTTTGGTGTGACCAAAACATGCAATAAACCATCGTGTCATGTTCAAGTTGGAAAAATACTCAATTATGCTCTTTTGGTTGAGATGGATGATCCTTCTAGCTATCGGGAAGCTATTAATACCCACATCCTATGTTTTGGTAGAGTCATAGTTGCTGCTGTTGAGGTTGAGATTCGGTGAAATTTAACAATTTAAACACAGACGAATAAAATTGATTTATCTACCTTTTTTCATATCTTGGTGATTCTATCCAAAGTTTTCGTATTCCTAGTGACTAATATATAGATAGCGCTGTGCATTCAGTTTTCGGTTTTTGTTCGGTTCATCGATTCTTCAGCTTTCTGAATCTTTAGGTTTACGATTAGTTTAGGTATGTAGAAAATTTAGTTTGGTTACTTTATGGCTATTTTGGATCTCATTTCAGTAACAGAGTTAGGAAGTGACTAGTATTGAAGATCATTTTGGCTCCTATTAGGTTCCGTTTTTCAGTTAATTCATGTTAAAATTCAGAAAATTCAAGTTTTTTTTACTAAAGATTAAATTTCTTTCAGGTTTTTGGATTTAAATTTGGATAATTTTTGGGGTCTTTCAGTTTACAATAATAATATTAAATTATTTGACTAATTTCAAACTAAATATAACTATTATTTATATGTATATAAATTATACGATAAAAATTTATCTATCCATTTGGTTCCCTTGCGGTTTCAATTCTTTGGTTCTAGGAATATAGGATCCGTTTGGGTGATTGGTATACCCAAAAACAAAGAAATTCTCATTTCTCTGTTCGGTTTGGTTTTTTAGTTCTTGATAAATGTACCAATGCCTATTTACAGACTTCATTTAGTTGAATATATATGATACTTACTCAATCTTAACATAACGGATTACACTGCCATTTTCTACTCCTACCTAACGAATTTTGGGAGCTAAATTTCTCAGCTTAAATAAAGAGCCCCATGTCGAAGAACCTACTAAATATATACCTTTTTATATTTTGGTGTTTCGTATTCAATGCTTTTCCTCATTAATGTCTATAAATATTAAAAAACGAGACGATATAGGAGTATATTTCGTTAAGCTTGGTGATTAGGATACTTGCTGGTTGGGTCTCATTCAATGATTAAGATCATGCACATTAGACCTAACTTGTTTTAAGCTGATTATATTCTGCGACAGTGGCAGATCGTATAACGTGGTTAAAGTACGTGCTCCTAAAAACATTCCTCGGTTAGGTTTTAATTCACGTACTTGGTCAAATCTTAATGTTCCATGGTATGGTGTTATAATGCATATACTACATAAATTATAAGCATATATTAATCAGGAATAATAAATAAAATGAGACTGTTACTTTTGAACGAAAATACCTTAGTTTATTGATAACACATAATAAAACAAATTACAGCAATAGATAATGAAATTTAAAATTTTACCCCAAGTAAACAATAAAATGGTAGAATAAAACATAAATTTGAAAACAAGAATCAAAGACATAGCAATAATTAGAATCTCAGTTTAAATCCGATGGCCCTAGCTAGGTGATAGAGTTTAGCAGTCACTACACGAATCCAAACTCAGTCCGTAATGAACAATGAACCTTTATTGAATGAAAGAGTGATACATTCGAATATTGTGATACACTGAGTACTCGTAGGCCTAACCCTAACGAGACACTCCTCAAGTCTAACGACTCTAACCACAATATCCAAAACTGACTCCAACTGAATACAACGACTACTATTTATATCTCCCTCCCCTTAGTCAACGAGTCTAACTGACTTTTCTTTACCAATCAATCAGTTTTAAACTGCCAGCTCATCTCGACCTTCTTATGACTCCTTCTCTTCACGCTTGTTTTCTTCTTGATTCCTCTTCTTCTTTCTGAAATAACAACGGTCAGGCTTATCAATACCCCCCCCTCCGTCATTAAGCTTGCCCTCAAGCTCATAAGAAGGAAACTGTGATTTAAAATCTGCAATCGGCATCCAAGTAGTTTCATGTGATGGCATTCCAAGCCATTTTACCAACACATGTAAGCGTCCTGTGGTGTCATAACGAGATCCAATCACGTCCTCTGGTTGTAAAACCAGACCCCCTTCATCAAGGCATTGCGGAGGTAAAGGATTAATAGTGTGATCAGGACCCACCACTGCTTTGAGTTGTGACACATGAAATACTGGATGTATTTTGGATTCCACTGGTAGTTTGAGACGGTAGGCCACTCTGCCAATCCGTTCCATAACTTCAAATGGGCCAAAATAGCGAGCCGATAGCTTCTGACACAGTCTCTTGACCACTGAATGCTGTCTGTATGGCTTGAGTTTGAGATAAACCATCGAACCCACTTCAAACTCTACATGACGTCGATGTTTATCTGCACTCACGCGCATTAAGTCCTGAGCATGATTCAGATGGTGCTTAATGTCCCGTAACATAATGTCCCTCTCCTTTAACAACGCTTCTAGCTCCAAATTATTGGTGGAGCCATCTTCATAACGAACTATAGCCGGAGGGTCTCTGCCATAGACTACTGTGAATGGAGATGTTTTGAGTGAAGTATGATATGAGGTGTTGTACCAGAGTTCTGCCCACACCAAGAACTTTGACCAGGTACGTGGATGTTTAGATGCGAAACAACGCAAATACGTTTCCAAGCACCTATTCAATACCTCTGTTTGGCCGTCCGTTTGGGGATGAAAGGTCGTGCTATATTTGAGTTTGGTCTCAGATAAACGAAAGAGTTCCTTCCAAAACGAACTGAGGAAAACTTTGTCCCTATCGGAGACAATCGACCGTGGATATCCGTGCAACCTGATCACCATGTCAATGAATACCCGAGCCACATCACTTGCTTGAAACGGATGCTTCAAGGTCATGAAGTGCGCATACTTGCTTAGACGGTCGACCACAACCAATATAACGTTCTTCCCTTAAGATGTTGGTAAGCCCTCTACGAAGTCCATAGAGACGTCGTCCCATATCTTCTGTGGAACCGGCAATGGTTGAATGAGTCCCGCCGGTGAGAGAGTTGAGTACTTATGCGTCTGACATGTATTGCACTCTGCTACATGTTGTTGCACACGCTTACCCATTCCCTCCCAATAGAACCATTGTTGAATCCTTTTTGTGGTCTTTAAAATTCCAGAATGGCCTCCCATTAAACTGTCGTGTGCCTCCAGTAAAATAAGAGGTATCATTTTAGAAGTTTTAGGAATGACCAATCTTTTCTTGTACCATAGCTTCCCTTGAACTATTGTGAACCCTTTCCGTTCACACTGTCCTGCCTCCACTTGGTCTTTCCACTTTTGTATTTGTAGATCTTGGTCGATTTCTGCAAATAAGTCTTGCATTTGTAGTGCCTGTGGCACTGTCAGGCTCAGTAATGCCGAGCTGATCACATTTTCTTCTTTGGCAAACATTCTTGACAACCCATTTGCAGCCTTATTGTCAATCCCCGGTTTGTAAATGATATCAAAATCATACCCTAGCAACTTAATCAACCATTTTTGATACTCCATGTTAACCTCTCGTTGTTCCAGCAAGAATTTCAAGCTCTTTTGATCCGTGTGTACCCGGAATCTCCTTCCCAGCAAATAATGCTTCCATTTCCGAATTGCAAACACCACTGCCATCAGTTCACGTTCATATATTGGCTTAAGTTGCTCCCTTGCTGACAGACTATGGCTGAAATATGCTATTGGTCTGTTGCTCTGCATGAGTACTGCTCCTAAGCCAAAACCAGACGCATCCGCTTCCACTATGAATTGTTTTGTGAAATCTGGTAGAGCTAATACCGGTGTTGAGCTCATTGCCTGTTTGAGTGTGTCAAAAGCTTCTTGAGCCTTCGTTGTCCAAAGAAACATATCCTTTTTAAGTAGGTCAGTTAACGGTCTGGCCAACACCCCATATTGCTTCACAAATCTCCTATAATATCCTGTTAAGCCCAAAAATCCTCTCAACTGTTTGATATTTTTCGGTGTAGGCCACATCTTCATTGCCACTGTTTTTGCTTCCTCAGTAGCTACCCCCTCAGCTGATATCACATGTCCCAGATACTCCACTTTATTCTGCCCGAATATACACTTTTTCTTGTTGGCAAAAAGAACATTCTTTTTTAGAATCCCCAACACTGTTCTCAGATGCCGAATGTGCTCCTCTTGTGTCGAACTGTAGACCAATATATCGTCGAAAAAAACCAGTACATATTTCCCCAAGTATGGTCTGAAAATTTCGTTCATTAGAGCTTGAAAAGTGGCAGGAGCGTTTGTCAACCCAAATGGCATTACTAGGAATTCATAGTGTCCATCATGTGTCATGAATGCTGTCTTTGGTATGTCTTCTTGCTCCATCTGAATCTGGTGATATCCGGCAGTCAAGTCCAGCTTCGAGAAAAACACTGATCCATGTAACTGATCCAGCAGTTGATCTATCATTGGTATTGGAAACTTATCTGCAACTGTGACTTGGTTCAATGCTCTATAGTCTACGCAAAACCGCCATGATTTATCCTTTTTCTTCACTAATAGGACTGGACTTGAAAAAGGACTTCGGCTAGGCCGAATGATTCCGTTTGTAAGCATCTCAGCCACCAACGTAGTCATTGCTTCCTGATGAGCCTGAGGGTAACGGTATGGTCGCACACTCACTGGTCCTGTTCCTGGTTTGAGTAGTATGGAATGTTCTCTGCCCCTGATCGGTGGTAATCCTTTAGGATTGTCAAAAACTTCTTCGAACTCATGCAACACCCTCTCTACTGACTGCGATAGCTTGTGTGGTTTGTCCATCTCATTTAACTGTGAAGCCAACCAATATTCCAGCCCCCTTTGTTTTTCTGTCTGTAATCCCACCGATACTGAACCCCATGCTTTGTTTGTTTGATGTAGATCTTCCTCTCCGATCAGTGTAACTCTCTTTCCTTGAAACAGAAAACTCATCTCATGATTTTCCCAATCCACTTCACATTTTCCCAGTGTACGTAACCACTGTATTCCCAAAACCAAATCCACTTTCCCCAATTCCAGAGCTATGCAATCAATGACGAACTCTAGCCCTTGCATCTGAATATTAACACCCTCACAGATTCCCAACCCGTTGACTGTTATTCCCGACCCTAGCATCACCTGAATGTCCAAAGTTTTTGTTGGGGATAAGTGTGCTTTCTTCAGTAATGTTGGCGTGATGAAGTTGTGTGTTGCGCCACTGTCTATCAATACCACCATTGAAACCTTCCCTACTTTGCCTCGTAGTTTATGTGTTGTTGGTGATCCAATCCCCAAGAATGAATACAGTGAAAGTTCCATCATCTCTGATTGTTGTACTGCTTCTTCTTGAAATTCTTCTTCCCATACTTTATCCAACACCTCCACTTCGAATCCGTCTACGAGCATCAAGATCTGTAACTCTGGATTACTGCAAACATGACCTCTGAACCACTTTTCTCTGCACTTAAAGCATAATTTCAACCTCTTAAGTTCAGTTAATTCAGCCGGTGTCAAATGTTGTCTTGGTCTTCCAGATCCTGTGTGTCCTGTACCCTTCCCTTCTCCTGTCTTGGTTACCTCTCGTGTCTCTGAAGCAGGACGTTTAGGCTGTTGTGGATAACGATTTCTGCTCTCTGGTACCCTCTGTTGAGTCCCTACTTTCGTTCCTCTTTCTCCTATCATCTGGCAAAAAACACTGGTTTCCATTTTCACTACAGCCGCAATGTGATTCCTGAGGCCTTTTGGCTCCTTCATTCTGATCACCTCCTTCATTTCTGGCTTGAGACCTGTGTAAAATTTGTTGATCTTATTTGCTTCCGATAATCCTTCCACTTGTGTGATTAATTCCTCAAATTCACTAACATAGTCTCTCACTGATCCCCACTGCCTTAGCGCACATAATCTGTTCCCCGGTTCCTCATCCATTGATTCTGCAAATCTGTCCAACATTCTGCTTTTAAATTGTTTCCAATTTTCAAACGGTTCCTCTGCTGCTTCCCACGTATACCAGTTCAATACCGGACCAACCAAACTCAACGCAACCAGCTCTAGTTTTTCTTCCTCCGAATATCTAGCCGCTCTGAAGTATCGTTCTGTTTGACTAATCCAGCTGTAAGGGAAAAATCCATCGAACGCAGGCAATTCTATTTTCTTAACCAAACTATCACGTGAAGCAAAGTTCCCAAGATTTCTCCGACGACCTAACGATTCATCTATTGGTTCCAGAGGAGTATGTGAGTTCGATACCTGATGCGAAGGACCGGTTTCATCGCTTATGCCTTTGTTCTTCGCTAGATCTGGACATGTTTGTTTAGCGATTTGTTCCATCAGCTTGTTCATCGATTCAATCTTCGATTCGAGACCTCCGACTAGATCGGTTAATCCTCCGAGTTGATCGGAAAGATCCTTGCTCTCCGATGATAGCCGTTTACATCCGCCGTGAAGAATCGCGACTTCCTTCCGTAAATCCACCACCGATTGATCGATCGTTTCGATCCGCTCGTATCCTTCATCCGAATCCATGTTTTGCGATCTCCGATCTGCTTACGACGCACCAATTGATAGAGTTTAGCAGTCACTACACGAATCCAAACTCAATCCGTAATGAACAATGAACCTTTATTGAATGAAAGAGTGATACATTCGAATATTGTGATACACTGAGTACTCGTAGGCCTAACCCTAACGAGACACTCCTCAAGTCTAACGACTCTAACCACAATATCCAAAACTGACTCCAACTGAATACAACGACTACTATTTATATCTCCCTCCCCTTAGTCAACGAGTCTAACTGACTTTTCTTTACCAATCAATCAGTTTTAAACTGCCAGCTCATCTCGACCTTCTTCTGACTCCTTCTCTTCACGTTTGTTTTCTTCTTGATTCCTCTTCTTCTTTCTGAAATAACAATGGTCAGGCTTATCACTAGGCACATTGGAAACCAGATGGAACCTTCTTGCCACATTGTTTTAGGAAAACACTCAGAGAAACGGGAACATTCAGGTTAATACCGAGAAGATTAGCCTTAAGGGCGGTGCAAAGGCAGACTGCAGCTTCGAGATCAACTAGACCGTTGATAAGATTGCAACATTTGGAGGTTGGTGGTAGAGAAACTTCAACCAAATTCAACACATTGGCACATACCTTGAGTTTAAGAACATCTTTACATGTGGGTTTGTGGTAAGGAGACAACGGAGAGGGCTTCTTGTACTGGCTCTTGTACGGTGGTGGTGAACAAGGGATCGAAGTTGAGCGGACGAAAGTGAAGAAGATGACGTTGAGAATGAGGAGAAGAGCTATCTTAGGATAGGCCATTGATAAAGAAGTTAAGTTATAAGAGTTTTGTCTTATAAAGTTACAAGAAAAGCACCCTACTCTCTCTTTATCAAGCTTGTGGTGTTTTGTGTGAAGAATAAGGAGAGAGCGTTAGAGCTTTTATAGGAAAAGATTGAGACTGATTAATGTGTTTTAAATTACAAATTGTTGAGTGGGAAACGGCACGAATGAACTAATTGATCATGTGAAGGATAAATTCAAAATTAAATTATTACAAACTAATTGATCTTGCAAAGTGCAAACTGTCAAAATATAATAAGCATCGTTTAGTCGTCATGCAGCTAACATTATATTAGGGAATATACATATAGACACATGGCTTATAACTTATACTAATCAAAAAATCGGAATAAGAAAGAAGAAAAGATTTTAGACGTCTACGTGACCCCAAGTCAGTTTTGGTTCTTCGTGGTAATGCAGAATGTCCCTATTTTTATTTTAATTTTCATGCATTATTTAGAACTACTTATGATCTTTCATAAGATATCGAGATCATAACATTATTTTCTGATCAAAATCAAAATTAATATGAACATTTTAACGTGTAAACTGATATACAACTTTGACCAATAAAATTGTAAGTATTAAATTACCACTGCTTGTGGTCAATATAGTTTAGCTACAATGGTAACATATATTTATCTTCGAAATAATTTTTTTTCTTTTTCTCTAAGTTAGAAAAGCATATATTCAGAATTCTCACTTTTAAAATACTCTAGTAGCCTTGTTTGAAGAAAATGCGAAAACATTCATTCGGTTTTCATACTTCCCAATAATAATAATGAAAATAAAATTAATTTATATATAAAGAAAATCATTTATCTAAACATTTTAATTGTAGGTATCAATCATTTTACAAGAAAATTCGATAAGAAACAAGCATAACCACAATAAAATCCTAATTATTTAAAAACGAAATAAACTCTCAAATTAATATGTGTATATATTAAATATATAAATTAAAAATATTAAAAATAATTCCTATATATAATTATGATAATCAATTCAAAACTACTTTCCAATCATTTTTTTAAATCAAGTTTGATATTCCATTTTATTTCTTTCTTAATTCCGTTTGATTGAAATGTAAATAGTCTAACAAGTACATACTAATAAGTTCTTCACCCTTGATGATAAAGATTTTTCATATGGTTATCGTAACCAAATTTTCTTACAATATTAAAAAATGACATCAATATTTTCAACTCCAAGTTTTATACAATCATTTTCCATTGGTTAACTTTGTTGATAAGTTCAGTTGATTGTGAAAGTGATATAAATCTATGTGCACCAGTAAAAGACCATATTCGTTTGGCATGACCAAAACATGCAATAAACCCTCGTGTTAGGTTCGGGTTGGAAAACATACTCAACTATGCTCTTTTGGTTAAGATGTATGATCCTTCTAGCTATCGGGAAGCTATTAATACCACATCCTATGTTTTGGTAGAGTCATAGTTGTTGCTGTTGAGGCTGAGATTCGGTGAAAATTAATAATTTAAACGCAGACGGCTCAAATTGATTTATTTACCTTTTTCATATCTTGGTGTTTCTATCCAATGTTTTGGTATTTCTAGTGACTAATATACAGATAGCGCATTCAGTTTTCGGTTTTGGTTTGGTTCATCAATTCTTCATTTTTCTGGTTCTTTAGGTTTAGGATCCGTTCAGGTATTTAGAAAATTCAGTTTGGTTACGATATGGTTATTTTGGATCTCAGGTCGGTAACAAAGTTAGGAACCGACCAATATCTCAGATAATTTTGGATCCTATTCGGTTCAGTTTTTTCAGTTAATTCATGTTAAAATTCAGAAAATTCAAGTTTTTTACTAAAGATCAAATTTCTTTCAGGTTTTTGGATTTGAATTTGGATAATCTTTTGGGGTATTTCAGTTTGCAATAATATTATTAAACTATTTGATTAATTTAAAACTAAATATAACTAATATTTATATGTATATAAATTATACTATAGAAACTTATGTATCCATTCGGTTCCATTTCGGTTTCAGTTCTTTGGTTCTAGGAATATAGGATCTGTTCGGGTGATTGGTAGGATCCAAAATCGAAGAAAATCTCATTTCTCGGTTCGGTTGGGTTTTTTAGTTTTTGATAAATGTACCAATGCCTATTTACAGACTTCATTTAGTTGAATATATATAATACTTATTTAATCTTACCATAACGGATTACACTGCCATATTCTACTCTTACCTAAAGAATTTTGGGAGATAAATTTCTCAGCTTAAATAAAGAGCCCCATGTCCAAGAACCTACTTAATATATACCTTTTTGTTATGAACCAAGTGGATTGTCATAACCTCTATCATGGTCGATGGGCTTATGGTCGGCCCGTCCATTACCGGCCCAATCATAAACCTAGTCGATAGAGGTTTACTAAACCTAGCCCAAATAGGTTTAGTGTTAGGGAGAAAAAGGAAAATCTATTCCTTGTTGGTTTTAGAGATTTTCCTTTTTCCTAGTTGTATTAAGATTTGTACTATTTCCTTTTTACTACTTCTTGTATTCCCTATATAAAAGAAACCCCCTTATGAATAATAATACACACGAAAATGTCCTTCTCTTTCTCTCTAGTTTACAACACGTTATCAGCATGAGATTTGCTCCATAAACCCTAAGCTAAAATCGATCACATAAACCCTAATCCCCTTTGTCCTTTATCACCCGATAAACTCTAGGCGGTCATAACCCTTCTTGATCACGAATCTGATAGAAGAAAAGACCAAGCCCAATCCGTCCGTGGATCACCTCAACTTCTCCTTGTTCGTGAAATCAACCCATCCGTTCATCCGATCTCTAGGTGGTCTGATCCAACCCGATAAGAACGAAAGGTAACCCTAAGAACCCTAATTTCTCAAAATCATAATCGAATGAATCTATAATCAAATTATGACCTAAAAACTGATTAAGGAACTTAGAAAGAATTGCTAAGTTTCTGGATAGATTGTTTGCTAAACATGGTTTGATTATTTGATTAAAACCCTAATCAAAAATATTATTGTGCAAGTCAAAACCCTAGAAGAGTTTGCTTGATTAAATTGATTTTTTTAAGATTAGAGGTTGTTTGTTTATGCTCTTAGCCGTTTTAGGATTGTTTTCTAGAAAGATCTAGACCTAAACCTAAATCGATCCATAAACCCTAGAAGTACATAATTGATTCTCGTTTTGGTTCTAGTATACTTGAGGTTCTTATTCAATTGTTAGGTTGCTAGATTGATTGTTTTCAATTCGTGTCTTAACCCTAGACGATTGCTAAGTTGATTAGGGAACTATCCCTAATGCAAAACCCTAACCCTAGAACCGCATAGGCCAAACCCTAACCCTAGAACCGCATAGGCCAAACCCTAAAAATCATAAACCCTAATATTTGATTGATCTTGTATGTGAGTTAGGTTGATAGATTGATTGATAAAACATAGTTTGGCCGAATCAAAACCTAACTTGGTCGAATCTGAAACCCTAATTTGGTTAAACCTAATCGATTGACCTTAAAGAATGAATCCGACCATATTGTCTTAGGACCCGACCATATAGACTAAAATAGTGATCCATTGCATAATTTTGATTGTTTGTTTTAGTTATGAATAATTGAACATATAGATCACAACCTTTATGATTGTTGCATCATTCAAAATGGCCGTGTGGCCTACTTGATTTCGTCTTGGTCGAAATTGTTTGATTGCTTGGTCGATAATCTTGATTGCCTTATCATTGATTGTTTTTAATTACTTATCGACCTTGAAATCGATCTTTGAATATATCCGACCAAGTTCAATGTCTAAAACTCGGCCTAGGAGTTATTAGATCCCGACCTTGAAGCTTAGTTTAGATAATCTCGCCCTAGGCCCAATTAGTCTACAATCCGACCTTGAAAACGGATAAGTTTAAATCAATGTTGCTCGGTTAAAACTTGAATCAAACCTAGGTTTAAACTTGGTTTATAGTCGACCTTGAAGCTCGACCCGAACACATAAACCGAACTAGATCTATTTCTAGGCCTAAGGTGAACATGATCTATCTTAACTAGGCTCAACCTAAACCCGTCTAGGATCTAAAACCCGACCAAAACCCTAAGTCAAACCTATAACTATTCGAGCTATATGACTCGACCAATCAACATAGTTTTGAATTATATTATTAAGGTCGTTAAAAATATATGATGATATGATTACAGATGTCGAAATTCGAGCCCTTGGATTATGTTGCCCTAAATCTCTCTGGAGATAATTATCTGGAATGGGCAATGAACACTTCAGTTGTCCTAAAGTCAAGATGACTCGGTAAGAGTATCATTCAGGGTAATTATGCAACTGAAAGTGAAAAGTATAGGGCCATAAAAATTATGCACCATCATCTCACTGAGGATCTGAGAAATCAGTACCTAAATATTGAGAATCCTCGTGACCTTTGGACAAAATTAAAATCCAGATACACAATGGTATTATTACCAAAGCTCAGGCATGAGTGGATGAGCCTCAGATTCCAGGACTTTGAGTTTGTGGATGATTATCACTATGCTCTATCCAAAATAGTTTATAAATTGAGACTATGTGGTGAAGTGGTAACAGAGGAGGATTTATTGTTTAAGAACCACTCTACATTCCATCCAAAAGATCTGTTGTTATCACAAATCTATATAGCAAAAGGTTTCACCACATATAATGATCTGCTTTCATGCCTATTGATAACTGAGCAGAATAATGAGTTGTCAAAGAAAAACAGTGAGATGAAACCTCATGAAGCCAACAAGGCTAGAGAGGATGAGGAGGAATCCAAGGAAGCCGTGTCCAAAGTAATGGATGGTGTGGCCAGCTTGCCTATTAATTAAAGTGAATGGGATTTCGAAATTCTGATTTTGTGTTTAGATTTCATAGGCATTCATGAATTTTATTTATAAAATAGAGTTTTTTTGAGTTATTATTGTCTTGATTGGTTTTGCTTAAATAATGTGAATGATTTTGATTTTAAGAATGCCAATATAAGAGAGTATAGTCAGCCAATTATGGACCACGGGCAAGACATCATTGCCTAAGGGCATGAATTTTATTCACCCATATAAGTCCATTGAGATATGTGAATGATTTCCAAATAGAACAATGGGCAAAGGAAAAAAAGTTCCTTCAGATTATAAAATCGCCTAAGGCTTTAAAAGAAAGTGGTCAAGACTGTACCTTCATACTCTACTGATCTAGACTATGCCAAAGATCAGTATGATAGAGGCAAATGCCATGGTCAAGACCAGATTGGTTGACCCACGAAATTTATGCACTTTATGGCATGACTGGATTAGCCATTCGAGTCTAAACTTGATGCTAAAAGATTGATATTTAAAAAGACACCCAGATTTATCCCAAAGAATATCACGTTGTGTAATATGTACACAAGGGAAACTCATTAGGCTTTATTGTCCCAAGCATCACGAAATTATAGTATGTTCATGTGGGGGAGAGTGAGGATAAACCCGTGGTCCATGACCATACTACAAATTCGTGTACCATGGTCTATGACCATGCTATAATCGGCTTGGATGGACCCTTTTATAAAAACATAAGCCATGCCAAGCCTAAAGCTTAGAGACATAACGAATTTACATGTATCTAGAGTTGATATGCATCAGGCCATATAAATGACCATATAAATTCTCATTTAAGATTGAATACGGGTCATGAACCAGACATATACCATCTTAAGAGATTTTGAATAAAACCACCACAGACATATGTGCCTCTAAGATGGAACCTTAGAAAGGATTGGGAATATATGTTGGATTTGAATAGGTCTTTCTCCCACAAGTTTAAAGTATCTTGAGCCAAACATGGGTGATATATTCAGTGGCCAAGAACACGGATTCCATGAGCAAATGAATCCAACTATCCAACATTAAAAGGAGAAAGCTATAAGCTGGTAAAGAATAAAAGAATGATAAAGAGAAATAGAATGGTATTAACCACCATTGTCTTGGCAAGATCCTCGGACTAAAGAATGTGATTAAGACGTCCATATGATATTATATGAGATGATACAAAGCTAGCAGAACTAGATGCCAGACACATTGACCCGAAAGACAAGAAAAGAATGATTATGTCATACCAGCTTAGCACCAACGAATTTGATTTCCTAGAGAGACACAATCAAGTTGATACAGAGTCTATACAAGATAGACCAGTGAGTTCCATTAGATAAGAATCCTCGGAAAGAAAAGAGAAAGGTGCATAGAAAGATAAGACAAATCCGAGGTCATTAAGGAAACCAAATCAGACATAGAGATAAGGCTGGCCAGCTGAACATCTAAGGTACCAAGCCATGTAGCTTGGGACGCCAAGCTGCTAGGTACTAAAGGTCCTGGATAATGAGATCTCAAATCGATTAGATCATGTCTGGAACATAATGGAACCACATAAGAGTGTCGACACATAGATGATACAAGGATGTAAAAGAAAGTAGCACTTGAACATAAAGATATAAGCGACGATCAGAACACACATGTATATAAGAATGCATTCATAAAATCAAATTGAGTTAGATAGAAACGTGGGATTATACACTGTATAGACAGATATGCGTATTGGCCAATTATACTGACGCCATCAAATGATATAAACCAGTGGACAAATAGGTCTTTTGAGGGAAATAAAATCGTGAGATATAGGACATGACCACGTGGTCTAAGGTGTTCATGTTCCTACATATAGCATTTAAGCATAGCTTGATTACACAAGGATCCTCACAGAGACTATGGAACAGATTATAAGGAGATAAACTCATATGTGGTGGATGCTACTACATATTTCAAATTGATAAAGGTCTGGTCATAGGAAAGAAGTTAGATTGACATATAATAATGTAGTAAGCTTTATATGATACACTGGAGGATAATAAAGGTACCAGAAAGATGAGAAAAGAAGTTCTTAAGAACAACATTGTTCCTAAGCTGTTTATGGACTGAAACAAAAGCAGTTGCATATAGTGTGATAGACTAAGTTGATACTTAGTAAAAGAGTTCTGTAAGAACAGTTCAATTCAGTCCATGTATACTCACAAAAGAAATATGAAAATTCCTTGTGTTTGTGTTTATACTAAACCAGCCTAAAGAAAGGTTGATTGGTTTTGATAAATAATAGGCTATGTTTTTACATATGATGGAGCTGCAATAATTTGCAGCAGAGATCATAGCCATGGGTGTGTATGTATTGAGATCAGCACATCCTAATTACATAGTGACATATGATATGGTCATAGGAAAATGCAAAGGGAACCATTAAGGTTCATACCAAAGTCCATACCAATCAAAGACCATGTTTGGCTCCGTTCCAGCCCAATCGTCCATGAGAGACAATCAACATGATAACTCAAAACGTGATATGGCCTTTAGGTACCAATAATCAGCATGCATATCAGTATGCATAGTTTATGATATAGCTGATGGCAAAGAAGGTAACAAGGAACCAACAGCAATGTATAAAGACATTGCAGCACACCGACCATGTCATTGCAGCAACACTGGACTGCAATATCTTAGTCACTCATGAGCAAGTTATAGGTGTGTGTGGAAAAGGTCTATGACCTGATATATATGTTTTAGAACGTGGTGTGGTCCACGGCAAGAAGGTCATGAGACGCCATCAAAAGATAAGTGTGGACTGCAATATATTTTGGCTAACAATTTTCACGTATGGGAATGCAATGTAAGTATGGGTCATTATGTGTATCAATGAGAAAGTAAGGACCATAATGGTTGAAGAGAATGACCAAAAGTATGTTTTGGCGAAGACCATGACCTAACTTGATCAGCATACGGCATGGTCGATGGCAAAAGGAAGAACATTGTGTCCGTATGGACTAAGGCATGTCCATAAGCACAAAGAAGCCAAACCATCAAGTCTAAAGGGTCCATGAGACATTAGAGGATCTATGACTGGTGTTAGACCACAATTTGAAGGTCCATCTTAATGAAACCACGAGTGGAGCCAACATACATGTACTGGTCGAGGACCATACATCCGACCAAAGTGTAGAATGGTCGACAGCAAAGATTCACGAGTTGTCCATGTTTTAACGAAGTCCCATAAGACATGAGAGGTCTGAAGCATTACAAGATTATTCAGGTGAAAATTCAGTCGACCTCTTCACCAAATCATTGCCAACCTCGACATTAAGAAGTTCATACATCAAATTGGAATGAGAAGATTGGAAGATCTTCAGTGAAGTACAAAATATGGGGAGTAATACACGTTGTACTCTTTTTCCTTAGCCATGGTTTTATTTCATTGGGTTTTTTCTGTCCAAAAGTTTAAATGAGGCAACACCTAAGGTGTATTACACGGTTATGACATCCAACGGAGAGTGTTATGAACTAAGTGAATTGTCATAACCTCTCTCATGGTCGATGGGTCCATGGTCGATGGGCTTATGGTCGGCCCGTCCATTACCGGCCCAATCATAAACTTAGTCGATAGAGGTTCACTAAACCTAACCCAAATAGGTTTAGGGTTAGAGATAAAAAAGGAAAACTTATTCCTTGTTGGTTTTGGAGATTTTCCTTTTTCCTAGTTGTATTAGGATTTATACTATTTCCTTTTTACTACTTCTTATATTTCCTATACAAATGAAATCCCCTTATGAATAATAACACACACGGAAATTTCCCTCTCTTTCTCTCTAGTTTACAACACTTTTTTATATTTTCGTATTCAATGGTTTTCCTCTTTAATATCTTTAAATATTAAAAAACGAGGCGATATAGGAGTACATTTCCTTAAACTTGGTGATTAGGATGCTAGCTGGTTGGGTCTCATTCAGTGATTAAGATCATGCACACTAGACCTAACTTGATTTATAACATGGTTAGAGTACGTGCTCATAAAAACATTCCTCGGTTAGGTTTTAGTTCACGTACTTGGTCAAATCTAAATGTCCATGGTATACATATATTATAAGCATATATTAATCAGGAATAATAAATAATATGAGACTGTTACTTTTGAACGAAACTACCTTACTTTATTGATAACACATAATAAAACGAATTACAACAATAGATAATGAAATTTAAAATTTTACCCCAAGAAAACAATAAAATGGTAGAATAAAACAGAAATTTGAAAACAAGAATCAAAGCCTATACTGTATAGTTAGTTGTGTTTAGCATTGGACAGTTGATCGAGGATGATCTTCCTTCTTTTGTCTTGGTCGCTACGGTTGTTATGTCTCCCATGATCGATGCTTCTTCTTCTTTTGTTGTTGTGGCTCAAATACCTAATATTGTTTTAACACGAGATTATGAACTCGAAACCTGTAAGAAAATCTCTTTCTTATTAACTTAAGAAAATCTGTCAAAACTTAAGTCTCACAAATCAATCTCTAAACTCATAATTTATGCATCACTCTTGCATCTTCTTATATAGAAATATCAATTCCTAAACATAATAGTAAAACCCTTTTTTCTAAACATAATTCGAATAGGATTAGTATAACGTGTGGACCAAGTTAACTCTCAAGTTTACTTCCAAGAGGGTCTCATTCAATGATTAAGATCATGCAGATTAGACCTAACTTGTTTTAAACTGATTATATTCTGCGACAGTGACAGATCGTATAACGTGGTTATAGTACGTGCTCATAAAAACATTCCTTGGTTAGGTTTTAGTTCACGTACTTGGTCAAATCTAAATGTTCCATGGTATGGTGTTATAATGCATGTAATACATAAATTATAAGCATATATTAATCAGGAATAATAAATAATATGAGACTGTTACTTTTGAACGAAAATACCTTAGTTTATTGATAACACATAATAAAACAAATTACAACAATAGATAATGAAATATAAAATTTTACCCCAAGAAAACAATAAAGTGGTAGAATAAAACAGAAATTTGAAAACAAGAATCAAAGACACAGCAATAATTAGAATCTCAGTTTAAATCCGACTGCCCTAGCTAGGCACATTGGAAACCAGATGGAACCTTCTTGCCACATTGTTTTAGGAAAACACTCAGAGAAACGGGAACATTCAGGTTAATACCGAGAAGATTAGCCTTAAGGGCGGTGGAAAGGCAGACTGCAGCTTCGAGATCAACTAGACCGTTGATAAGATTGCAACATTTGGAGGTTGGTGGTAGAGAAACGTCAACCAAATTCAACACATTGGCACATACCTTGAGTTTAAGAACATCTTTACATGTGGGTTTGTGGTAAGGAGACAACGGAGAGGGCTTCTTGTACTGGCTCTTGTACGGTGGTGGTGAACAAGGGATCGAAGTTGAGCTGACGAAAGTGAAGAAGATGACGTTGAGAATGAGGAGAAGAGCTATCTTAGGATAGGCCATTGATAAAGAAGTTAAGTTATAAGAGTTTTGTCTTATAAAGTTACAAGAAAAGCTCCCTACTCTCTCTTTATCAAGCTTGTGGTGTTTTGTGTGAAGAATAAGGAGAGAGCGTTAGAGCTTTTATAGGAAAAGATTCAGACTGATTAATGTGTTTTAAATTACAAATTGTTGAGTGGGAAACGGCACGAATGAACTAATTGATCATGTGAAGGATAAATTCAAAATTAAATTATTACAAACTAATTGATCTTGCAAAGTGCAAACTGTCAAAATATAATAAGCATCGTTTAGTCGTTATGCAGCTAACATTATATTAGGGAATATATATAGACACATGGCTTATAACTTATACTAATAAAAAAATCGGAATAAGAAAGAAGAAAAGATTTTAGACGTCTACGTGACCCCAAGTCAGTTTTGGTTATTCCTGGTTATGCAGAATGTCCCTATTTTATTTAAATTTTCATGCATTATTTAGAACTAGTTATGATCTTTCATAAGATATCGAGATCATAACATTATTTTCTGATCAAAATCAAAACTAATATGAACATTTTAACGTGTTAACTGATATACAACTTTGACCAATAAAATTGTAAGTATTAAACTACCACTGCTTGTGGTCAATATAGTTTTAGCTACAATGGTATCATATATTTATCTTTGAAATATTTTTTTTTCTTTTTATCTAAGTTAGAAAAGCATATATTCAGAATTCTCAATTTTAAAATACTCTAGTAGCCTTGTTTGTAGAAAATGCAAAAACATTCATTTGGTTTTCATACTTCCCAATGAAAATAAAGATAATTTATATATAAAGAAATTCATTTAAATAAACATTTCAATTGTACGTAATCATTTTTTCAAGAAAATTCGATAAGAAATAAGCATAACCACAATAAAATCCTAATTATTTAAAAACAAAAAAAATTCTCAAATTAATATGTGTATATATTAAATATATAAATTAAAAATATTAAAAATAGTTATGATAGTTATGCTAAACTATTATGTTAAGCAATTCAAAAGTAGTTTCCAATCATTTTTGTTTACAAGCAAGTTTGATATTCCATTTTTTTTTTAATTCCGTTCAATTGAAATGTAAATAGTCTAACAAGTACATACTAATAAGTTCTTCACCCTTGATGAAAAAGATTTTTCATATGGTTATCATAACCAATTTTCTTACAATATTAAAACATGACATCAATATTTTCAACTCCAAGTTATATACAATCTTTTTCCATTGGTTAACTTTGTTGATAAGTTTAGTTGATTGTGAAAGTGATATAAATCTATGTGCACCAGTAAAAGACCATATTCGTTTGGCATGACCAAAACATGCAATAAAACCTCGTGTCAGGTTCGGGATGGAAACCATACTCAATAATGCTCTTTTGGTTGAGATGGATGATCCTTCTAGCTGTCGGGAAGGTATTAATACAACATCCTATGTTTTGGTAGAGTCATAGTTGTTGCTCTTGAGGCTGAGTTTATGTGAAATTTAGTAATTTAAACGCGGGCGGCTCAAATTGATTTATTTACCTTTTTCATATCTTGGTGTTTCTATCCAATGTTTTGGTATTTCTAGTGACTAATATACAGATAGCGCATTCAGTTTTCGGTTTTGGTTCGGTTCATCGATTCTTCAGTTTTCCGGTTCTTTAGGTTTAGGATCAGTTCAGGTATTTAGAAAATTCAGTTTGGTTACGGTATGGTTATTTTGGATCTCAGGCCGGTAAAAAAGTTAGGAACCGACCAGTATCCGAGATAATTTTGAATCCTATTCGGTTCGTTTTTTCATTTAATTCATGTTAAAATTCAGAAAATTCAAGTTTTTTTACTAAAGATCAAAATTCTTTCAGGTTTTTGGATTTGAATTTGGATGATGTTTTTGGGTATTTCAGTTTATAATAATATTATTAAATTATTTGATTAATTTAAAACTAAATATAACTAATATTTATATGTATATAAATTATACTATAGAAATTTATGTATCCATTTGGTTCCATTTTGGTTTCAGTTCTTTGCTTCTAGGAATATAGGATCCGTTCGGGTGATTGGTAGGATCCAAACTCGAAGAAAATCTCATTTCTCGGTTCGGTTTGGTTCTTTAGTTCTTGATAAATGTACCAATGCCTATTTACAGACTTCATTTAGTTGAATCTTACAATACTAAAAGAAGAATATATTCAACATCTAGATTGTCCACATCAGCATGTTTAATCAACCAATCAAATACAACTGTAATGACATGTCATTTCTTTGACAAAAATATTTAGACCATGTCATTACAATATATGCATTAACCTCTGTTTTTAATCTCCCTTTTAGCCAAAATAGTTTTTGGGACAAAAAGACCCATTATCTTCCTCAGTTCTATGAATCGATTCATTTTCTATAAAAAACGCTTATATTATTTGAGTTCTAGGGTTTTCGTTTGTAACGAAAGTTGAATCATAGAAAACGCTTTGTTTAGGTTTTTGTTTTCATGTTCTTTCTATCTCTTGTAGCGCTGCATCTCGGTTCAGTTTCGTCAAAGGTGGGTGTTACATATTTGTATCTGTTTGTCTATATATCTTCTCATAATTGTCCCTATCAAATCTTATCTTCTCTTATATAATATTTTTTTTTGCTGATTATGTTCCTATTTTCATGTCTTAATTAAACAGAACTGGAACAAAGGAATGCAAAAGACGTAATTGAACAACATGTTTCTCTTCGATCATGCACCTTAAGACAAGAACCATGTTGTTCTCTTTCATTATAACTATCAAGTATGCCTCTTTGATAAATGACACACTCTTTGTAAGTGCTCTTTGTAGTGGTCAATAGTCACTCAAGTTCCTTTTTATTTGTTGTTGACATAATTTATTTTAAGATACAGGTTATTGAGCTGGATTATAAGAGAATTAAGCTGCAAATCTGGGATACTACCAGACAAGAGCTATTCCAGACTATCACAACTGGTTTCTCTTCATTTGGATTTTGCTTCTCGATTCATCTTACTGTTATATATGCATTCTTTATCTTTCCTCACTATGGTTGGAACCTCTAATACTCACCTATGTGATTTCATCTTATTGCAGCAAAGTACCGTGGGAATTTCGCTTGTGTATGATGCACCGACAAATCATCTTTCAACAATAAGTATTCTCATTACTTTTTAACTTACAGTTTTATTAGTTCAATTTTAGGCCGCCTCATGCAACTGTCTAAAGCTAGCAAGCTAAAACTGATCAAATTTTCTAACTTTTCAGTGGATAAGCTCTTACATCATACGTCTTTTCTTCTAGCTTTGAAAAGCTAATTCAATTGTTTGGATAGTTATAATTATCTTTTATATCAGTTTTTTCTATTGTTGAGAAAATTTCTTTTGTACCAGTTATTGGTTATATTCGATGGAGTTTGAATATCAGTTATTAATTATACTTTTTAAAATATATTAATTAATAATTATCAATTATTAATTATTAATTACAGTTATTGGTTATATTCGATGGCCTCTTTCATATTTTCTTCTAATGAAGCTAATTTTGATGCTATTTCAGACAATTTGCCAACGAAGTCATCAATACTTTCATTTTCCTTCATCTTAGGATGGTCAAATTCAGCCATAAAAGTTTGTAACCTTGCTTTTCTTACTCTGTCTGCGCCTAGATGACGAGCCTTAATTGCATTTCAGACTTTTTTTTGCAGTATCTAACTCGCCAACTTGTAAAATTAGGGTTTCTGGAATTGATGTGAATATGAGTGTCGTTTCCATATAGTTCTTCTCTACTCCGCTTGATTCTACCTACACAACCTCCCATACTTTATGAACTTTCAATAGAATTTTCATTTGTATAGCCTATACTGTATAGTTAGTTGTGTTTAGCATTGGACAGTTGATCGAGGATGATCTTCCTTCTTTTGTCTTGGTCGCTACGGTTGTTATGTCTCCCATGATCGATGCTTCTTCTTCTTTTGTTGTTGTGGCTCAAATACCTAATATTGTTTTAACACGAGATTATGAACTCGAAACCTGTAAGAAAATCTCTTTCTTATTAACTTAAGAAAATCTGTCAAAACTTAAGTCTCACAAATCAATCTCTAAACTCATAATTTATGCATCACTCTTGCATCTTCTTATATAGAAATATCAATTCCTAAACATAATAGTAAAACCCTTTTTTCTAAACATAATTCGAATAGGATTAGTATAACGTGTGGACCAAGTTAACTCTCAAGTTTACTTCCAAGAGGGTCTCATTCAATGATTAAGATCATGCAGATTAGACCTAACTTGTTTTAAACTGATTATATTCTGCGACAGTGACAGATCGTATAACGTGGTTATAGTACGTGCTCATAAAAACATTCCTTGGTTAGGTTTTAGTTCACGTACTTGGTCAAATCTAAATGTTCCATGGTATGGTGTTATAATGCATGTAATACATAAATTATAAGCATATATTAATCAGGAATAATAAATAATATGAGACGGTTACTTTTGAACGAAAATACCTTAGTTTATTGATAACACATAATAAAACAAATTACAACAATAGATAATGAAATATAAAATTTTACCCCAAGAAAACAATAAAGTGGTAGAATAAAACAGAAATTTGAAAACAAGAATCAAAGACACAGCAATAATTAGAATCTCAGTTTAAATCCGACTGCCCTAGCTAGGCACATTGGAAACCAGATGGAACCTTCTTGCCACATTGTTTTAGGAAAACACTCAGAGAAACGGGAACATTCAGGTTAATACCGAGAAGATTAGCCTTAAGGGCGGTGCAAAGGCAGACTGCAGCTTCGAGATCAACTAGACCGTTGATAAGATTGCAACATTTGGAGGTTGGTGGTAGAGAAACTTCAACCAAATTCAACACATTGGCACATACCTTGAGTTTAAGAACATCTTTACATGTGGGTTTGTGGTAAGGAGACAACGGAGAGGGCTTCTTGTACTGGCTCTTGTACGGTGGTGGTGAACAAGGGATCGAAGTTGAGCTGACGAAAGTGAAGAAGATGACGTTGAGAATGAGGAGAAGAGCTATCTTAGGATAGGCCATTGATAAAGAAGTTAAGTTATAAGAGTTTTGTCTTATAAAGTTACAAGAAAAGCTCCCTACTCTCTCTTTATCAAGCTTGTGGTGTTTTGTGTGAAGAATAAGGAGAGAGCGTTAGAGCTTTTATAGGAAAAGATTCAGACTGATTAATGTGTTTTAAATTACAAATTGTTGAGTGGGAAACGGCACGAATGAACTAATTGATCATGTGAAGGATAAATTCAAAATTAAATTATTACAAACTAATTGATCTTGCAAAGTGCAAACTGTCAAAATATAATAAGCATCGTTTAGTCGTTATGCAGCTAACATTATATTAGGGAATATATATAGACACATGGCTTATAACTTATACTAATAAAAAAATCGGAATAAGAAAGAAGAAAAGATTTTAGACGTCTACGTGACCCCAAGTCAGTTTTGGTTATTCCTGGTTATGCAGAATGTCCCAATTTTATTTAAATTTTCATGCATTATTTAGAACTAGTTATGATCTTTCATAAGATATCGAGATCATAACATTATTTTCTGATCAAAATCAAAACTAATATGAACATTTTAACGTGTTAACTGATATACAACTTTGACCAATAAAATTGTAAGTATTAAACTACCACTGCTTGTGGTCAATATAGTTTTAGCTACAATGGTATCATATATTTATCTTTGAAATATATTTTTTTTCTTTTTATCTAAGTTAGAAAAGCATATATTCAGAATTCTCAATTTTAAAATACTCTAGTAGCCTTGTTTGTAGAAAATGCAAAAACATTCATTCGGTTTTCATACTTCCCAATAATAATAATGAAAATAAAATTAATTTATATATAAAGAAAATCATTTATCTAAACATTTTAATTGTAGGTATCAATCATTTTACAAGAAAATTCGATAAGAAACAAGCATAACCACAATAAAATCCTAATTATTTAAAAACAAAATAAGCTCTCAAATTAATATGTGTATATATTAAATATATGAAATAAAAATATATAAAATAATTTCTATATATATTTATGATAACCAATTCAAAAATAGTTTCCAATCATTTTTTTTAAATCAAGTTTGATATTCCATTTTATTTATTTCTTAATTCCGTTTGATTGAAATGTAAATAGTCTAAAAAGTACATACTAATAAGTTCTTCACCCTTGATGATAAAGAATTTTCATATGGTTATCGTAACCAAATTTTCTTACAATATTAAAACATGACATCAATATTTTCAACTCCAAGTTTTATACAATCATTTTCCATTGGTTAACTTTGTTGATAAGTTTAGTTGATTGTGAAAGTGATATAAATCTATGTGCACCAGTAAAAGACCATATTCGTTTGGCATGACCAAAACATGCAATAAACCCTCGTGTCAGGTTCGGGTTGGAAAACATACTCAATTATGCTCTTTTGGTTGAGATGTATGATCCTTCAAGCTATCGGGAAGCTACTAATACCCCATCCTATGTTTTGGTAGAGTCATAGTTGTTGCTGTTGAGGCTGAGATTCGGTGAAAATTAATAATTTAAACGCAGACGGCTCAAATTGATTTATTTACCTTTTTCATATCTTGGTGTTTCTATCCAATGTTTTGGTATTTCTAGTGACTAATATACAGATAGCGCATTCAGTTTTCAGTTTTCGTTCGGTTCATCGATTCTTCATTTTTCTGGTTCTTTAGGATTAGGATCAGTTCAGGTATTTAGAAAATTCAGTTTGGTTATGGTATGGTTATTTTTGATCTCAGGTCGGTAACAAAGTTAGGAACCGACCAGTATATGAGATAATTTTGGATCCTATTCGGTTCAGTTTTTTCAGTTAATTCATGTTAAAATTCAGAAAATTCAAGTTTTTTACTAAAGATCAAATTTCTTTCAGGTTTTTGGATTTGAATAATCTTTTGGGGTATTTCAGTTTGTAATAATATTATTAAACTATTTGATTAATTTAAAACTAAATATAACTAATATTTATATGTATATAAATTATACTATAGAAACTTATGTATCCATTCGGTTCCATTTCGGTTTCAGTTCTTTGGTTCTAGGAATATAGGATCTGTTCAGGTGATTGGTAGGATCCGAAATCGAAGAAAATCTCATTCTCGGTTCGGTTTTGGTTTTTTAGTTTTTGATAAATGTACCAATGCCTATTTACAGACTTCATTTAGTTGAATATATATAATACTTATTTAATCTTACCATAACGGATTACACTGCCATATTCTACTCTTACCTAAAGAATTTTGGGAGATAAATTTCTCAGCTTAAATAAAGAGCCCCATGTCCAAGAACCTACTTAATATATACCTTTTTGTTATGAACCAAGTGGATTGTCATAACCTCTATCATGGTCGATGGGTCCATGGTCGATGGGCTTATGGTCGGCTCGTCCATTACCGGCCCAATCATAAACCTAGTCGATAGAGGTTTACTAAACCTAGCCCAAATAGGTTTAGTGTTAGGGAGAAAAAGGAAAATCTATTCCTTGTTGGTTTTAGAGATTTTCCTTTTTCCTAGTTGTATTAAGATTTGTACTATTTCCTTTTTACTACTTCTTGTATTCCCTATATAAAGGAACCCCCTTATGAATAATAATACACACGAAAATGTCCTTCTCTTTCTCTCTAATTTACCACACGTTATCAGTACAAGATTTGCTCCATAAACCCTAAGCTAAAATCGATCACATAAACCCTAATCCCCTTTGTCCTTTTTCACCTGATAAACTCTAGGCGGTCATAACCCTTCTTGATCACAAATCTGATAGAAGAAAAGACCAAGCTCAATCCGTCCGTGGATCACCTCAACTTCTCCTTGTTCATGAAATCAACCCATCCGTGCATCTGATCTCTAGGTGGTCCGATCCAACCCGATAAGAAGAAAGGTAACCCAAAGAACCCTAATTTTCTCAAAACCATAATCGAATGAATCTATAATCAAATTATGACCTAAAAACTGATTAAGGAACTTAGAAAGAATTGCTAAGTTTCTGGATAGATTGTTTGCTAAACATGGTTTGATTGTTTGATTAAAACCCTAATCAAAAACATTAATGTGCAAATCAAAACCCTAGAAGACTTTGCTTGATTAAATTGATTGTTTTAAGATTAGAGGTTTTTTTGTTTATGCTCTTAGCCATTTTAGGATTGTTTTCTAGAAAGATCTAGACCTGAACCTAAATCGATCCATAAACCCTAGAAGTACATAACTGATTCTCGTTTTGGTTATAGTATACTTGAGGTTCTTATTCAATTGTTAGGTTGCTAGATTGATTGTTTTAACCCTAGACGATTGCTAGGTTGATTAGGGAACTATCCCTAATACAAAACCCTAACCCTAGAACCGCATAGGCCAAACCCTAAAAATTATAAATCCTAATCTTTGATTGATATTATATGTGAGTTAGGTTGATAGATTGATTGATAAAACATAGGTTGGCCGAATCAAAACCTAACTTGGTCGAATCTGAAACCCTAATTTGGTTAAACCTAATCGATTGACCTTAAAGAATGAATCCGACCATATTGTTTTAGGACCCGACCATATAGACTAAAATTGTGATCCATTGCATAATTTTGATTGCTTGTTTTAGTTATTAATACTTGAACATATAGATCACAACCTTTATGATTGTTGCATCATTCAACATGGCCGTGTGGCCTACTTGATTTAGTCTTGGTCGAAATTGTTTGATTGTTTGGTCGAGAATCTTGATTGCCTTATCATTGATTGTTTTTAATTACTTATCAACCTTGAAATCGATCTTTGAATATATCCGACCAAGTTGAATGTCTAAAATTCGACCTAGGACTTATTAGATCCGACCTTGAAGCTCGGTTTAGATAATCTCGCCCTAGGCCCAATTAGTCTACAATCCGACCTTGAAAATGGATAAGTTTAAATCAATGTTGCTCGGTTAAAACTTGAATAAAACCTAGGTTTAAACTTGGTTTATTGTCGACCTTGAAGCTCGACCCGAACACATAAACCGAACTAGATCTATTCTAGGCCTAAGGTCGAACATGATCTATCTTAACTAGACTCGACCTAAAACCCGTCTAGGATCTAAAACCCGACCAAAACCCTAAATCAAACCTATAACTATTCGAGCTATATGACTCGACCAATCAACATAGTTTTGAATTATATTATTAAGGTCGTTAAAAATTTATGCTGATATGATTACAAATGTCGAAATTCGAGCCCTTGGATTATTTTGCCCTAAATCTCTCTGGAGATAATTATCTGGAATGGGAAATGAACACTTCAGTTGTCCTAAAGTCAAGAGGACTCGGTAAGAGTATCATTCAAGGTAATTATGCAACTGAAAGTGAAAAGTATAGGGCCATAAAAATTATGCGCCATCATCTCACTGAGGATCTGAGAAATCAGTACCTAAATATTGAGAATCCTCGTGACCTTTGGACAAAATTAAAATCCAGATACACAATGGTGTTATTACCAAAGCTCAGGCATGAGTGGATGAGCCTCAGATTCCAGGACTTTGAGTTTGTGGTTGATTATCACTATGCTCTATCCAAAATAGTTTATAAATTGAAACTATGTGGTGAAGTGGTAACAGAGGAGGATTTATTGTTTAAGACCTACTCTACATTCCATCCAAAAGATTTGTTGTTATCACAAATCTATATAGCAAAAGGTTTCACCACCTATAATGATCTGCTTTCATGTCTATTGATAACTGAGCAGAATAATGAGTTGTCAAAGAAAAACAGTGAGATGAAACCTCCTGAAGCCAACAAGGCTAGAGAGGATGAGGAGGAATCCAAGGAAGTCGTGTCCAAAGTAATGGATGGTGTGGCCGGCTTGCCTATTAATTAAAGTGAATGGGATTTCGAAATTCTGATTTTGTGTTTAGATTTCATTGGCATTCATGAATTTAATTTATAAAATAGATTTTTTGAGTTATTATTTTCTTGATTGATTTTGCTTAAATAATGTGAATGATTTTGAATTTAAGAATGCCAATATAAGAGAGTATAGTCAGCCAATTATGGACCACGGCCAAGACATCATTGCCTAAGGGCATGAATTTTATTCACCCATATAAGTCCATTGAGATATGTGAATGGTTTCCAAATAGAAACAATTGGCAAAGGAAAAAAAGTTCCTTCAGATTATAAAATCGCCTAAGGCCTTAAAAGAAAGTGGTCAAGACTGTACATTCCTACTCTACTGATCTAGACTATGCCAAAGATCAGTATGATATAGGCAAATGCTATGGTCAAGACCAGATTGGTTGACCCACGAAATTTATGCACTTTATGGCATGACTGGATTAGCCATCCGAGTCTAAACTTGATGCTAAAAGATTGATATTGAAAAAAACACAAATTTATCCCAAAGAATATCACGTTCTGTAACATGTACACAAGGGAAACTCATTAGGCTTTATTGTCCCAAGCATCACGAAATTATAGTATGTTCATGGGGGGGGAAAGTGAGGATAAACCTGTGGTCCATGACCATACTACAAATTCGTGTACCATGGTCTATGACATGCTATAATCGGCTTGGTTGGACCCTTTTATAAAACACATAAGCCATGTCCAGCCTAAAGCTTAGGGAAATAACAAATTTACATGTATCTAGAGTTGATATGCATCAGGCCATATAAGTGAGCATATATATTCTCATCTAAGATTGAATATGGGTCATGAACCAGACATATACCATCTTAAGAGATTTTGAATAAAACCACCACAAACATATGTGCCTCTAAGATGGAACCTTAGAAAGGATTGGGAATATATGTTGGATTTGAATAGGTCTTTCTCCCACAAGTTTAAAGTATCTTGAGCCAAACATGGGTGATCTAATCAGTGGCCAAGAACACGGATTGCATGAGCAAATGAATCCAAGTATCCAACATTAAAAGGAGAAAGCTATAAGCTGGTAAAGAATAAAAGAATGATAAAGAGAAATAGAATGGTATTAACCATCATTGTCTTGGCAAGATCCTCAGACTAAAGAATATGATTAAGACGTCCATATGATATTAAATGAGATGATACAAAGCTAGCATAACTAGATGACACATTGACCCGAAAAAAAGAAAAGAATGATTATGTCATACCAGCTTAGCACCAACGAATTTGATGTCCTAGAGAGACACAATCAAGTTGCTACAGAGTCTATACAAGATAGACCAATGAGTTCCATTAGATAAGAATCCTCGGAAAGAAAAGAGAAAGGTGCATAGAAAGATAAGACAAATCCGAGGTCATTAGGGAAACCAGATCAGACATAGAGGTAAGGCTGGCCTGCTGAACATATAAGGTACCAAACCATGTAGCTTGAGACGCCAAGCTGCTAGGTAATAAAGGTCCTGGATAATGAGATCTCAAATCGATTAGATCATGTCTGTAACATAATGGAACCACATAAGAGTGTCGACACATAGATGATACAAGGATGTAAAAGAAAGTAGCACTTGAACATAAAGATATAAGCGAGGATCAGAACACACGTGTATAAAGAATGTATTCATAAAATCAAATTGAGTTAGATGGAGACGTGGGATTATACACAGTATAGACAGATATGCGTATTGGCCAATTATACTAACGCCATCAGATGATATAAACCAGTGGACAAATAGGTCTTGTGAGGGAAAGAAAATCGTGAGATATAGGACATGACCACGTGGTCTAAGGTGTTCATGTTCCTGCTTATAGCATTCAAGCATAGCTTGATTACACAAGGATCCTCACAGAGACTATGGAACAGATTATAAGGAGATAAACTCATATGTGGTGGATGCTACTACATATTTCAAATTGATAAAGGTCTGGTCATAAGAAAGAAGTTAGATTGACATATAATAATGTAGTAAGCTTTATATGATACACTGGAGGATAATAAAGGTACCAGAAAGATGAGAAAATAAGTTCTCAAGAACAACATTGTTCCTAAGTTGTTTATGAACTGAAACAAAAGCAGTTGCATATAGTGTGATAGACTAAGTTGATACTTAGTAAGAGTTCTATAAGAACAATTCAATTCAGTCCATGTATACTCACAAAAGAAATATGAAAATTCCTTGTGTTTGTGTTTATACTAAACCAGCCTAAAGAAAGGTTGATTGGTTTTGATAAATAATAGGCTATGTTTTTACATATGATGGGACTGCAATAATTTGCAGCAGAGATCATAGCCATGTGTGTGTATGTATTGAGATCATCACGTCCTAATTACATAGTGACATATGATATGGTCATAGGAAAATGCAAAGGGAGCCATTAAGGTTCATACCAAAGTCCATACCAATCAAAGACCATGTTCGGCTCCATTCCAGCCCAATCGTCCATGAGAGACAATCAACATGATAACTCAAAACGTGATATGGCCTTTAGGTACCAATAATCAGCATGCATATCAGTATGCATAGTTTATGATATAGTTGATGGCAAAGAAGGTCACAAGGAACCAACAGCAATATATAAAGACATTGCAGCACACCGACCATATCATTGCAGCAACACTGGACTGCAATATCTTAGTCATTCATGGGCAAGTTATAGGTGTGTGTGGAAAAGGTCTATGACCTGATATATATGTTTTAGAACGTGGTGTGGTCCACGGCAAGAAGGTCATGAGACTCCATCAAAAGATAAGTGTGGACTGCAATATATTTTGGCTTACAAGTTTCACGTATGGGACTGCATAAGTAAGGACCATAATGGTTGAAGAGAATGACCAAAAGTATGTTTTGGCGAAGTCCATGACCTAACTTGATCAGAATACGGAATGGTCGATGGCAAAAGAAAGAACATTGCGTCCGTATGGACCAAGGCATGTCCATAAGCACAAAGAAGCCAAACCATCAAGTCTAAAGGGTCCATGAGACACTAGAGGATCTATGAGTGATGTTAGACCGCAATTTAAATGTCCATCTTTATGAAACCACGAGTGGAGCCAACACACATGTACTGGTCGAGGACCATACTTCCGACCAAAGTGTAGAATGGTCGACAGCAAAGATTCATGAGTTGCCCATGTTTTAACGAAGTCCCAGAAGACATGAGAGGTCTGAAGCATTACAAGATTATTCAAGTAAAAATTCAGTCGACTTCTTCACCAAATCATTGCCAACCTCGGCATGAAGAAGTTCATACATCAAACTGGAATGAGGAGATTGGAAGACCTTCAGTGAGGTACAAAATATGGGGAGTAATACACGTTGTACTCTTTTTCCTTAGCCATGGTTTTATTCCATTGGGTTTTTTCTGTCCAAAAGTTTTAATGAAGCAACACCTAAGGTGTATTACACGGTTATGACATCCAAAGGGGAGTGTTATGAACTAAGTGGATTGTCATAACCTCTATCATGGTCGATGGGTCCATGGTCGATGGGCTTATGGTCGGCTCGTCCATTACCGGCCCAATCATAAACCTAGTCGATAGAGGTTTACTAACCTAGCCCAAATAGGTTTAGGGTTAGAGAGAAAAAGAAAAACCTATTCCTTGTTGGTTTTAAAAATTTCTTTTTTCCTAGTTGTATTAGGATTTATACTATTTCCTTTTTATTACTTCTTATATTCCTTATACAAATGAAACCCCCTTATGAATAATAATACACACGAAAATTTCCCTCTCTTTCTCTCTAGTTTACAACACTTTTTTATATTTTGGTGTTTCGTATTCAATGGTTTTCCTCTTTAATGTCTATAAACATTAAAAAACGAGATATAGGAGTACATTTCCTTAAACTTGGTGATTAGGATACTAGCTGGTTGGGTCTCATTCAGTGATTAAGATCATGCACTTTAGACCTAACTTGATTTAAACTGATTATATTCTGCGACAGTGACAGATCCTATAACATGGTTAAAGTACGTGCTCATAAAAACACTCCTTGGTTAGGTTTTAGTTCACGTACTTGGTCAAATCTAAATGTCCATGGTATACATAAATTATAAGCATATATTAATCAGGAATAATAAATAATATGAGACTGTTACTTTTGAACGAAAATACCTTAGTTTATTGATAACACATAATAAAACAAATTACAACAATAGATAATGAAATATAAATTTTTACCCCAAGAAAACAATAAAGTGGTAGAATAAAACAGAAATTTGAAAACAAGAATCAAAGACACAGCAATAATTAGAATCTCAGTTTAAATCCGATGGCCCTAGCTAGGCACATTGGAAACCAGATGGAACCTTCTTGCCACATTGTTTTAGGAAAACACTCAGAGAAACGGGAACATTCAGGTTAATACCGAGAAGATTAGCCTTAAGGGCGGTGCAAAGGCAGACTGCAGCTTCGAGATCAACTAGACCGTTGATAAGATTGCAACATTTGGAGGTTGGTGGTAGAGAAACTTCAACCAAATTCAACACATTGGCACATACCTTGAGTTTAAGAACATCTTTACATGTGGGTTTGCGGTTAGGAGACAACGGAGAGGGCTTCTTGTACATTATATTAGGGAATATATATAAACACATGGCTTATAACTTATACTAATCAAAAAATCGGAATAAGAAAGAAGAAAAGATTTTAGACGTCTACGTGACTCCAAGTCAGCTTTGCTCTTCGTGGTTATGCAGAATGTCCCTATTTTTATTTTTATTTTCATGCATTATTTAGAACTAGTTATGATCTTTCATAAGATATCGAGATCATAATATTACTTTCTGATCAAAATCAAAATTAATATGAACATTCTAACGTGTAAACTGATATACATTTTTGACCAATAAAATTGTAAGTATTAAACTACCACTGTTTGTGTTCAATATAGTTTTATCTACAATGATAACATATATATCTTCGAAATAAAATTTTGTCTTTTTCTCTAAATTAGAAAAGCATATATTCAGAATTCACAATTTTGAAATACTCTAGTAGCCTTGTTTATAGAAAATGCAAAAACATTCTTTTGCTTTTTATACTACCCAATGAAAATCATGAAAATAAAATTAATTTATATATAAAGAAAATCGTTCAACTGAACATTTCAACTGTACGTATCCCATCACTCTACAAAAGAAAATGGATAAGAAACAAGGACAACCATAAATAAAACAATTATCGAAAAATAAAATAATTTCTTAAATTAAAATGTGAATATATTAAATATATAAATTAAAATATATAAAAATTCCTATATATATAATTACGATAAACACTTCAAATGTATTTTCCAATCATTTTTAAAAATAAGCAAGTTTGATATTCTATTTTATTTCTTTCTTAATTCTGTTTGCTATTATTTTGAAATGTAAATAATCTAACAAGTACATACTAATAAGTTCTTCACCCTTGATAACGAACTTTCCTAAACTTGTTATAACATTTTTTTTCTAACAATATTACAACATGACATCAAAATTTCAACTCCAAGTTTTATACAATGATTTTCCTTTGCTAAACTATGTTGATGAGTTTAGTTATGTTGATTGTGAAAGTGGTTTAAATCTCCATGCACCAATAAAGCCTCGTGTCAGGTTCGGGTTTGAAGACATAGTCAATTATGCTCTTGTGGTAAAATGGATGATCCTTCTAGCTATCGTGAAGCTATTAATACCCACGTCCTATGTTTTGGTAGAGTCATTTTTGTTGTTGTTGAGGCTGAGATCGCTCACTTTCCTGGTTCAAAACTGAAGCAGTGACGATTTTTGTCTGCTAAACATGTGTCTGTGAGAAAAGCTCTGATTATTTCCTCTGTTTAGATGATCTTCGTCAAGCATCAAGATTGAGGGAGCCCCATCACACGTCGGAAATGGTTTCCAATGCATAATCAGATTGATGAGTTATCATACTTAGGATAAAAACCGTTCAACATGTACACTACTAGTGTTCCCTCGGTTAGCATCGACATTAGCAAGGAGCTTTGATATCAGTTTGAGTTTCTGACAGTAAGAGTGGATTGGTATGTCTCCGATGTCCTGGTTCATAAATCATGGTCATGTTGAATCGCCCTCGCCTTTTTATTTTTTCTGAAGAAGATGTTGGTATGTTCCCAATTTTCACACGATGTACTACCAGTTTTGAAGGTCCTCCTGTAAATAGGGTATTGTATAGCCAATTTTTAACTAACTTGTGTATCTTTGTCCATGCTGCATTATTAGCATCCGCCGATAGAAGTGTTCCATCCAGATGACCTCAAACATCGAAGGTTTGGAAATGGGTAAGAAACATTTCATACCACGCTTTGTAGTTATGGTCATCGATATCTAGGATGATAGAAACATGATATTTGATGTTTGCAGCACCATATCTCTTTCAAGGATGGTAGGGAGAACATTCATCAAAGTCAAGAAAAAGAACTTAGAAAATAGATGCCAAAGACAAAAAAAATGAAATGAACAAAATGAAAAGAAAAAAGAGGCGATGAGGAGAAAATGTTCATGAGATTGATAACATAAAAATAATGTTTCCTTTGTATATTAGTATATTGTATTCACAAGGAGATATATAGTGCAATACGTTATACGAATCGGAGATCTCCCTTGAATTTGCTCTATCTGCTACGCTTAACAAACTAAATAATATTCACATAATATTATTAAGTATCTATCATTTATTTAAGTTGGGATATGTTGTGCAAAGAATACATAGATGGGGTTAAGGATTATACTAGGGTTTTGTGTCTTGTAAATAAAAATGACAACTATTAAATGAAATAATGTTCTTGTGAGGGATTATTTTTAAAACAAGAATGATCTTTATTGTTTTTACAAGCTGCCAAACAAATCAAGTTCATGAAACATGCAAAATGAAAAAAAAAACATTGTATTGCATGGACAAAGATAAGTGTATAACCAGGACCGGCCCTAAGATGTAGGGGTCTACTTGAGATATCAACTAAAGTTTTTAAAAATATAGATTTGGGATCTTAAAAAAAGAATTGGGAGCTTACGTTTATAGTCTTTTGCAAAAAATTTGAAGGCCTATTATCAATGTTTCACTTAGGGCATATTTATTGAGAGTTTCTTAGTAGGGTTTCTTAACTTTTTTAAGAATCGTTTTTAGCTTTTAATTAAGAAAATCTAAGAGCTGTCTTTTAAATAAGAGACTTAAAAGTCGTCTCTTAACCAAAAAAAATTTAAAAAAAATAAAATAAAAAAAGTTAAATTAAATTAAGAACCTCATCTTAAAAGACCGGAGGTAACTATGGTCTTAGCATGACTTGGAGTCGTATAAGTTAATTATAACCGTAAACAAACAAAAGAATTTTTTGGTCGAAAACAAACAAAAGAATTTTTGGGCTTATACGTGTAATACAATTCGATCATTGTTTTTTTTTTCCTTTACAATTTGATTCGATCATTGTTTTTTTTGCTCTTTTTGGGTAATGCATAAGCCATGTGCTTTTATAAATTCCATGTAATTTGGCCAATATAATACTTTGCTATATGATCGTTGATCATATCGATCAGATGATAAATTCTCTTGTATATATAGTGGGAAATTATCAAAAATACCACTTTTCTTGTAACACTTTTCAAAAATATCTTAATCAATTTTACTCTTGTTTTTAAGAGGAAAAAACACACTTATAACCTTTGGATTAATTAATCTAATACTTAGGGTTTAGAGTTAAGGGGTGGTGTAGGATGGGGTAGGGTTTAGGAATGTAAAAATTTAGAATTCTAACTAATTTTAAAAAATTTTGCCTCTTAAAAAAATGATATTTTTGAAAATATTTCTTTAATGAAAGTAAAAATGAAGAGTGATACAAGAAAAGTGATATTTTTAAAAATTCCCCTTGTATACTCCTTCTGTTTCAGATTCTACGATTTTTTGGTTAAATGCATAAGAAGTAAGACGTGTATTTTCTCTAAAAAAAAAGTGACATCAAAAATATAAATTTAAGCTAATTCAACCAGTTATCAAAAGAAATTAAAAACCATCACTGGTCACAAAGTTTTCCATAAAACTAAAACTAATATCAAAATATCAAAATATCATACATTTTGAACATCAAAAACCTTTATGAACGGAGGAAGTATTAATAAAAGAAAAGTTATTTAATTTGTTTTTATACATCGCTCATAGGTGAAGTTCATGTTCGAAACAGCATTAGGCATAACACACATTGTTACCCTTAGCACGAATCAGTTAATCAGAAACTAAAGGAGATTAATCAAAAGAAATTTGACATTTAATCTAGGGATTTTTGCCAAAACTGACCCAAAACTTGATTTGAATTGCAAAAGTAAACTCAAACTTGAATCAAATGCCAAAATAACCTAAAAGGCTATTGAAATTACAACTAGCCTCTTGTGAACAAACAAAAAATCGATTTTTGTTTCCGTTTCTAACCCCCGCAAATCTTCTATGTAGACGACTTGATTATAAGTCGTCTGGACGTCTAGTATAGTATTTCTTAAAAATAATTTAAAAATTTTGTAAAAAAATTTTGGATAAGTAAAAAAATTGAAATCATGTAATTAACGTATATTTAAAAAGATATAAATTAGTATATAACAAAAGTTAATTGTTTTCAACATAGATGAGTGAAAGTAGTGAGTCATGATATTCTTTGATTTAGGTTTTGCCAACATATGTTGTAGTATTGTATGTGTTCTTAGGGTTATATTTTGGAAAACATAAATGTTTTTTTGAAAAATTTAAAATTGACAGAGGTGTTTTTATTTCTGTGTATAGTTAACACTATTTAAGTATAATTTGATTTTATAACGTGGTTAGTTAGTTAATTTAGTCAATTTAGTCAATTTAGTTTAGGGTTTAGGGTTTAGGGTCTAAACCGACTTACTAGTAAGTCGTCTCGTGAATATTTACGGTAGACGACTTACTAGTAAGTCGTCTGATGCACGTTCAAACTGGACCGAACCTTTAGTTTTACCATTTTACCAATGTGCTTTTAAACCTAACCGGATTTTTTACCGGGCATATATGAGATTTTTTATTTTGCTTACTGTTTCGTGAAATTTAGAAACCCTAACGTCATTTTTCTCAAAGAGGCGATTTCGAGGCGATTTCTGACGATTCTCTGTAATCCATCATTCTCATCACCGTTCTCACCGCCGTTATCACCGTCATTCTCACCAGCTTTCTCACCACCGCTTCCTCTATTTCAAACCCTAGCGCCGTTTGTCTGTAAACCTTAGCGGCGTTTGTGTGTAAACCCTAGCGGTGTTTCTGTCAGAGGCGTGTCTGTAAACCCTAGCGAGGTAAGTTAAAACGTTGTCTCTTAAGTCCACCGTTCTCATCACCGTTCTCACCACCATTCTCACAACCGTTCTCACCGCATTTCTTTTTGGCTGTCTATTTTGGCAGATTTATAACCGCTGTGTCGAATGCGACTATGGCTTCTCCGAATTTTCAGGTATGCTCTAAAAATGTCTACTGAAAGTCTTGGAAGACTTATAATTAAGTCGTCTAGAAAGTATTCCAGACGACTTAATTACAAGTTTTCAGCTGGAAGACTTTCCATACGACTTAATTATAAGTCGTCTGGAAAGTCTTCCAGACTTATAATTAAAATGTTATACTGGATGATTGTGTGTTTGAGAAGGTTGTCTTTCATTGTTTTGCAGACAAAAAATAGATATTCCAAAACTCCCCCGAAGGTTATATACATTAGGGGAAGAGCCCCCCCCCCCCCCGCAATAAAAACTATTTCGTATCATATGAATTGGAGAAATCATCTCTAGAGCCCTTGGAAGAAAAATTTAAAGCTAAAATGTCCCCACTTTTTTCTTCTAATTTTATATATCAAACGAAAAATCATAAAATTAAACTCGAAACGTTAATATTTTTTATTTGATTTATAGAATTTGATAAAAATATTTCAAAAATCAAAAAAACTGTTTTTTCATATTTTTCCGAAAATCATCAAAATATGATTAAAAACGATTTTAAAATATTCTTTTTCGAATTTGAAACATATAGAATTTAAATATTTACCCATGGGTTCACTGATCCATAAGGGGGGGGGTTAGGTTTAGTTTTGATCGCTTTGGAATGATTTATTTGGGGTTTTCATTAAATGGGGAAGGGTATGAAGATTAGTGGAGGGTATAAGTGATTTAATTTTTTTGTAGAAGGGCATCTGAGCCATTGGCTCTACGGATTGGTCAAAGTTGCATGCTGCTTTAAAAAAATCTCTTCATGGTGACGAATATGAAAAGCTAAAGGAGTCAAAGTTGGGAGTTTTCATCAAGTTTAAAGAGCTCGGATTTTCTTAGGCTTCAAGGCTGGTGCACTACATGCTCGGGTTCCAGCTGGACATAAAGAAGAAGTACGAGCTGTGGAGTCTTGTTGGTCCAGAACCTGTGAGGTTTTCACTGTTAGAGTTTGAAAACCTCACTAGTCTAAACTGCGAGTATATAGAGGACCTTGAGAGGCCGAAGTGTGCTGTTACAAAGGAGATGGCTTCTTTCTGGGGGATGTTGGGAGTTCATGTCGAAGCTGGGCCATCTACTGAGCAGATAAGAGCAGCATTTGAGATGCGAAGGGTGGTCTCGGGAGGATCGCAAGCGACTCGGGTACCTTGCCATCTCCACTGGATACATTAAGGGGAGAAAGTATTCAACCGCCACAAGGGTTAGTCTGGCAAGGCTAGTGATGAATTTAGAATGTTTTGAGAATTATCCATGGGGGAGAGTCGCGTTTAAGGTGCTGATGGACTCTTTTAAGGGCAAAGATATTTTGGGCTGTTACACTGTTGATGGGTCTATACAAGCTCTCCAGGTCTGGGTGTACACAGCTCTGCAAGAATTGGGTGCTAATTATGGTATGTCATACCAAACAGACCGTCTCCACCGATACTGGCTTACATGGGTGGAAAAGGACGCATATGCTTTAAAGATGCTATCTGCAGACATGTATTTACTTCAATCCTTTACTACCATAATTAAGTCGTCTGGAAAGTCGTCTGGAAAGTCGTCTGGAAAGTCGTCTGGAAAGTCATCTGGAAAGTCGTCTGGAAAGTCGTCTGGAAAGTCGTCTGGAAAGTCGTCTGGAAAGTCGTCTGGAAATTCGTCTGGAAAGTCTTCCATTAGGAAGACTTTCCAGACGACTTTCCGGACGACTTAATTATAAGTTAATCCGTCAAATATCTAAGTTCATATCTTATATTTATTGCAGACTACGGTGATGAACTTTGTTGAGAAGGACTATGGTGAAATGTTTCCAAAATGGGACTCTGATGCTGAGGACCTTCCCGCGGAGAACATAATTAAAGCTATGTTTAATCAGAGGCCGTGGAAGTGGACCATGGATTGCTGGGAAGTCACCGGTACTTGGGTCAATACAAAGCCGGTGGTTGTGAGTCTATCGAAGAAAGCCATAGTTTTGGTAGAAGAAGAGAGTCCAAGACCTCTGAAGAAAGCTCGTAAAGAGGCTAAAAAAGAGGCACGTACAGAGGCTAAAAAGGGGCACCTGCAGCAGAGGCTAGTGAAGGGACACCTGCAGAGGAGAGTGCAGGGAAGTTTGCAGAGGCTAGTGAAGAAGTTCGCACAGAGGCTCGTCCAGATGTTACTACGACTGTGCTTGGGATGACCAAAGAGGACCTTGAAAGAAATTTCAAGGACATATTTGATGCCATGAGGGAAGGGTTTGGGACGTGCCTTAAGGAGATCAAGCATCTGTCGGAAAGGGTGGAAGCAGTGGAGAAGAAGGTTGGTATCACCAAACAAGGGAAAGGGACATCCTCTCAACCCACTACCTCTCAACCTAAAGGCACATCCTCTCTACCTAAAGAAGCCTCTCCCGGGGTTAGTGAAAGTGTTAATGGGGAGAAGGATAAAACACAACTCCGTGAAAGGGTTAATGGGGAGAATGTCGAAACACATCTCGGTGAAAGTGGTAATGGGGAGAAGGATAAAACACCTCTGGATGAGAGTGTCAAAGGAGAGAAGGATATAACACTTCTTGATGAGAGTGTTAACAATGAGTCCGCATCTGGGAGCCTTGTTTTATTGGCCAAAAAAACAAGTTTCATTCCAGCAGGGAAACAGCAGCAGGTTGCTAGATATGAGGACAAGAGGGAAGCTGCTTTAGCAATTGTCCATCTAAAGACTGAGCGAAAAAGAAAAGTTGATGCCTCACAGAGTTCTCCTTATACTGCAAACTAGAAATAGCCTTCTAGAGGCTACAATCCCTTTGCACCACTTGACAGGAAAAAGTTGAAAGAGCTCGCCGATTGGTTGAAAACTGATCCGTAAGTGATTGTTTTTCGCATAATAGCTTTAGTCTATAAAAACTAATTGCTTTTCAACATTTCGTGTTTGCAGTCATTATAAAACACCTCTAGACAAGAAACCACGTACAATTCCGACTTAGTGGTATCACGTCCTTCGGACCTCCCTAGCTTGGTTGGAGGATTGTGTAAGTCGTCTGACAAAACTGATTACTAGATGACTTACTGATATCTTCATAGACGACTTACAATAAGTCGTCTACGAAGACGACTTACCAGACGACTTACCAGACGACTTATGGTAAGTCTTCTACGAAGAAGACTTTCTATACGACTTACCATAAGTCGTCTGGTAAGTCGTCTTCGTAGATGACTTACCAGACGACTTATAGTAAGTCGTCTGATATCTTCTGACTTGTATTATTTTTATGCAGAATATGGATACTTGGATCAATGTTTTGAGGAAGAGGCACCAGGAGACGCCACACCATTTCAGGAGCGAGAGAATATGCTTCCTTGATCATCTCTTTTCTCAACAATGGAGATTCAACTACCAGGATTTTAAGGATTCGAAGCCCGATGCCTATGGTTTAGGAAGAAGACTCATTGGTGGGGCGTGGGCTTATTATGCAGGCCAGTTACCATCATTTTGCCAGACGGATAAGGTTTGGGGGACGGATGTTGATGATATCTATTTGCTAGTGAACCACAACGACACTCAATGGATTGCTTTGTGGATATCGATCCCTAAGAGACACATAGTCGTTTGGGACAGCATTCGTTCACATATCTCCTCTGCAGAACTGGATGAGATAATAGAGCCTTTTCTCCAGATGCTCCCTTATCTGTTTTTTGAGTGCTCTACCATTGATCAATGTGACCAGTTAACAATGGAGCTGTTCACGTATGAGAGACCAACCGATATCCCTCAGGCCAGAGCTGGTGATTGTGGCGTGTACACTCTAAGGTACATTGAATGTCATGCTTTTGGGATGCCATTTATCCAAAAAGACTTTGCTAAGCCCAACGCGAAGACTATGAGGGATAAGATGGCGATCGATATATTTAAAGAGCTTCCTGACCACCATGAGAAAGAAAACAATGACCTTGCTATAAACGTTGGAACATATGATGTATGATAGATAAGGATTTGTGTGTACTTGAACTTGATTTGTATTAGGATTTGTACTAGTATTTGTACTTGAACTTGATTTGTATTTTTAATGTAATTAGACGACTTAATATTATATTGGACGACCTAACAGAATAATGGACGACCTAACTGAATACATAGAATAAACACAAATTCTTAATACATGACAATTAGACGACTTAACAGAATACATAGTCTTTTGGACGACCTAACAGAATACATAGTCTTCTGGACGACCTAACTGAATACATAGTCTTCTGGACGACCTAACAGAATACATAGTCTTCTGGACGACCTAACTGAATACATAGTCTTCTGGACGACCTAACTGAATACATAGTCTTCTGGACGACTTACTTGAAGGTCTTCTGGAGGACTAAACTCTGGACTACTAACTTTAAGGTCTTTTGGACGACTCACTTGAAGGTCTTATGGAGGACTAACCTTCTGGACGACTTACTTGAAGGCCTTATGGAGGCATAAACTCTGGACAACTTACTTGAAGGTCTTCTGGACGACCTTCAAGTTAGTCGTCTAGTGGTTCCTTACATTGTGGTTTCGTATGACCAGTTTCTTTGCAATTTGAGTATCTATAAACCATGTGTTTTTTCCTGGGTTTGCGTCCTCTCATCCTGGATAGCTCCAACCAGGATTGCCAACTTGATTTCTTCTGTCTTCCCGGACCACGTTTTACCTTCGGAGGCAAGCATGTGCGTTCCTCAACTTGTTTTCCAACACAAGGATATATAAATTCTGAGTATCCTGCAAACAAATAATCCTTTGAGTACACTAGACTTACAAGTGTGGAGATATGCAAACCAACATCTATTCTAGCAGCTATAGCATGAGAGCAAGGTATTTTTTCCACTGCATAAACACCACAATCACACTTTCCATGTTCCAAATCAACCACACAGTCTATTTTGCCACCTTTCACAAAGAATCGCCATCCATCAATTGGTTGAACCCTCATCGTATCCGCTATCTTCGATCGAACCGCAAGCAAGTATTCAACACTACGACTATGGTGACTTGGGAGACTCAAAGCATCTTCTCTCCTTTTCCAAAACCACTTTCCTAGCTTCTCCCTTATGTACTCCAATAGAAACTGAATAGGAAATCCTCTAGCTCGCTTCAGTGTGGAATTAATAGATTATGCGATGTTGCTTGTTTTTATGGTGTACTTGTCCCCCTGAGAATAAACCCTTGACCATAGGGTGACATCGACATCCTCCAAATACGTTGCAAGATCCGGGTTTGCACTCCGTATCTCAGCCATGTACCGGTTAATATCTGAAACCGTATGGGCATAAGCAGCACCTTTCACCAAGTACAAGAGATGTTTACCTTTATACTTTTTTACAATGTTATCTTGAAGGTGATAATAACATATTCCTCGGGTTGCCCAGGGAAACACCTTGTCACACGCACTTTTAATGGTTGCATGCTGGTCGGAGACTATCACTAGAGGCTGTTAATCAGATAAACAACTAGCCAATTTTGTGAAAACCATTCCCAAGAAGGATCATCTTCAGCATCTACGATCCCAAAAGCTAATGGAAATATCTAAAAATTTTCATCTTGTGTGGTTGCAACTAACATAGTACCTTCATACTTCCCATGTAGGTGAGTCTCATCCACCACAATGACCCTTCTCTGATACTTAAAACCTCTGATAGAAGCTCCAAAAGAGAGAAATAGATATTTAAATCTTTTTTTAGAATCAAGTTCTATAACTGTGATAGAACCGGGATTTGCTAAGGAGATTTGCTCGAGATATGATGGCAGACGCGAATACCTATCTTCTGCTGATCCTCTCACCAATATTTGTGCATATACCAGTGCTCTGTATGAAGTGGTGTAATCAAGCGTCATACCAAACATGTTCTTCATTGCATCTGTGATATGTTGTGGATTCAACCCATCAATGATTCCAACACAATTAATGAAAAGCCTAGCAACATACTTCGGAGTACAGTGTCTCCGCTGAGCGATTCGGTCTCCCACTGAGCATGTATGTGTTTCCACATACTTTGTTACCCAAAACATGTTTGCTCCATGTTTCACACACTCGCTCTCATCTTCCATCCACAACCACTAACCCGACAGGTTGCCACAAAGAGAGTTTTCGTTGACTTATATATTCTGAAGGAGAACTTACGCTTAACTGCTGTCAACTGCAGCTCTGAAAGCAGTGCATCCTTGCTAACTAAACTCTAGTTGACGTAAATACTGTTACCATTCGATCTTTCTCCTTCAATAGCATAAGTTTTTTTGAATTTTTCAAAACACATATCATCATCTTCTTCCAAATCCTCATCTTTAACATTTCTATAAACACTGTAATCCTCACCATTCTCGTCCACTTCAGCAACAATAGAGATATCAACATCCTTCTCCCCATCATCCTCTTCCCCATTATGATTTATCTTCAACCAAATCATCATCATCTTCAAAAAACTCATCAGCTTCATCATTTTCATCCTCTTATTCCCTTTCCTCTGAAATTGTTTCCACCTTGCTATGGCTTGATACACAAAGCCGTACTCCATGCGTTTTGGTTTTCTCGAGCAAGTTTCGAACTTGTCTATCACTTGTAACCTGAATAGGAGGAGTGTCTGGAGCATGCATCATTTCAGCTGGTAACAAGTAGGTTATCTCTACAGATTATGTGCTCATGTCCAGGTAATAATCTTCTTGAACCATTGCAACAAGTTCAGCATGTGTCAAACCTTCACTCAACAAAAATAGTCTCGCTCCTTTGAAATTATCAACCACAAAATCCCAATTAGAATCTTCCAAAAACCATTCTCCATACACTGAATGTAACTGACGCAACATCTGAAAAAATTCAAAATAGAACACATTAGTAAACATGGAGAAAATGAAAGTTTATTAAACATTGACGCAGACGACTGACGGTTAAGTCATCCGGAAGACATAAACGACTTATGGGTAAGTCGTCCAAACAGGTCATTTTTGCAATTGACTTTAAAATGAGACGACTTACTTATAAGTCGTCCGGAATTGTTTGTTAAGAAAAAAATTCTAGACGACTTACAAGTAAACTGTCCAGGATAAACATGTTAGTTTTGCATTTGACCGAATTGTGTCAGATATTTGACTTTTCCTGTACGATTTACCAGTAAGTCGTCTCTGGGAAATCAAAAATTCAATATTTTATTAAAGCTAGACGACTTACCTGTAAGTCTTCTCAAGTTATTTTGCAATTCGAAAATAAAACTTAAATATTTAACTTTTCTCAAACGACTTAATTTAAAGTCGTCTAGGTAGAAGACTTACTTGAAAGTCGTCCGAGAGAAGCAAGGTTTGACCAGAATCTCGGAAAAAAATCTGGATGACTTCGCTTATCTTGGATGACTTTCGGGAAGGTCCTCTACCTAGACGACTTCCAAGTAAGTCGTCTGGGAAAATTTAAATATTTAAGTTTTATTTTTCAATTGCAAAAGTAACCTGAGACGACTTACAGGTAAGTCGTCTAGTTTTAATAAAATATTTGAATTTTTTATTTCTCAGAGACGACTTACTAGTAAGTCGTCTAGGAAAAGTCAAAGATCTAACACAATTCGGTCAAATGCAAAACTAACTAACCCGTTTATCCTAGACGACTTAGACGACTTAGACGACTTACAAATAAGTCGTCTAGAATTTTTTTCTTAACAAACAAATTTGGACGATTTATAAGTAAGTCGTCCGTTTGCTTAGAAGACTTAACCGTAAGTCTTCTTCAGCCAGACGACTTACGGGTAAGTTTTCAAAGCGAACAAATCTGGAAAAAAATTCAATTTCATACATTTAACTATTGAGATGACTTCCGAAGCACACATAGTCTTCTCTAACCACCCATAACCTCAAACGAAAGTAACCCACGAAGAATAGTATGCTTGAATGGCTCTACCAAGCATAAAAAATTTAGAATCAAAAGCTTGAGTTTTTTGGATGAATATGGAGACAAAGTTAAAGAGATGTTGTTTTTTGTTCATAACAATTAGTGCCAATCAATTTTAGGTAGTGTTAATCAATTTTAGGTGCATTAAGAGCTTCAAATTGGTTGTTCATGGTGGTTGTGGTATTGATGGCAATAGCAATCTTGTAAATATTTGAAGATCATGAGGTTGAGAGAGTAAAAATGCTATTTTCAGAAGAAAAAAAACAAGAAAAAAAAATCAATGGCATTTCGTAAATAATGTGAACATATGGGGTGAATTGGACAAAAGAAATGACAAAAAGAGAGAGGTTAATTTTGTGTTTGACTTTGAGTTTTGAGTCAAATTTGCAAAAAACCCTTTAATCTATAATATGTATATATGTTAAATATATGAAATATAGAGAATGAGGTTGTGTGGTGTAGTTGTTTGTTCTTCTACCTATAGTGTATAGGTCGCGGGTTTGACCCAAAAAAAATCACATTTTCACTTTTTTTTTAAAAAAAAAAATCGTTTAATAAGTACAAATTGAAGATTCTACCCTTATCTTCAACTTATTTTCTGTGATTTGCGACCTACAATGATAAATCTATAACATAAATTATGTTTTAACATTCAAAATTCAAAATTTGAAAGATTCTCGTTTCACTTTTTAAACACACTAATTTACACCTTTTCGCCACATTAACGTTCTAAGGACTCTTTAACCGAGATAATTCTTGGTCAAACGAACGCGTTTTGGAGCATGAGGTGAAATAAAAAAAATTGATTGGTTGATAAATTTAATTTTTATTTATTTTAATTAGATATTAGTTGCCAAATAACTAAAATAATATTACAAATAGTAATTTCTAGTAACTAATTGTAGAAATAGTATATAATCTTTCATCAATTCTTTTTATCAATTATATATTCATAAATAATATAAAATAATTTATGGAAATTGATATAATAGCTTTATATTCATAAGACATGATATTCGTATATAATGCATTATAATAACTATTAAAGTTTTATAAGCTCACACATGATTTATTAATCATATATATTTTCTTAAATTACAATAATTAAAAAATATTTATAAAACCAGCTATTCTTGCTTACAAAATCATTTTATCAACATCTATAAATTATTCATAAGAGCTAATAAATCATTTATAAGAGTTTATAGCTCCATTTAAAACTTAATAACATTATAAGAGTTTATAAATCATTTTAAATGCTTATTAATATATTTAAAATAGTATAAACGTACATTTATAGAATTTATAAATCATATTATGTATCACACATCCTACTATATATAAAACAGAAGTTATTTAAGTCACTTTTTATTAGGTGTGGCTGATAGGCGAAGTTTAAAAATTATTTTATTTCTGATCATTTTTTTAATTTTTGAATTAGTTATTTAAGATCTAAAAAGAAAATTAATTCTAGGAACACATACAATATGTTGCCAAAAAAAATTAAAACTCTGAGACAAATTTCAAATGTAGATGTTTTTTTAATTTTAATTATGGAAAACTTATCTTGTATATTATATTAAAAACTTAGAATATACATAAATACATAGGATATTATAGACAGTATAGAAAATCTTAAATTTATATTAATATTAAAAGAATAATTAATATATATATATTAGCTACTAGTTGGGTTTTCTAATGAAAATACAATTAGTTAGCTGAATATATATTTTATTGACTTAAACCTGATAACATATTTTATATTTACTTACTATATGTTTTTTATGTCAACTGGATACACTATAATCAGGTATACTATTTTAGAAACTACAAATATGAAAATAGAATTCTCAATAGTTAGTTTATATCTACGAAGGAGAAGAATACAAAAAGAAAGTTGGTTTTCTCAAAAAAATAATCTTCAGTTGAAATGGAGGCTATTGATTTCATGTTGGTAGTTAGGGAGATAATTTGTAATATGTGAGAGAAGATTATCCAATTAATATAACATGGTTTTCATTGGTTTTGACCATGGTATAAATCTTTGTTCAGGAAAAAAACCATGGTATATATTTAGTCTAGAGTCTATTATATGTGTTTCGAGTCTATTTTAGAGTTGTTGCATCATAAAGTACGTTTTGGAGCACTCTGGAAATTATGGAGTTATTTGGACAATCGAGAGGAAGTGAATTTAAGAAGTTTAAGTTGGAGTCAATATCTGAAGTCAGTGTTAATCAACACTCACATTGGCATCAGTCGACACCCATACTGTTCGAGCATGCCAAGTTTTAAGAATTGCAATTTAGTACAGAAATTTTCTTAATTTCAAAAAGATCCATGATCCTGTTTTGCCATATTTTAGTATTTTCAAACCACTGTTTAAACTACTTTTATTCTATAGATACTTTGATTTCTAGAGATTTTTTGGAGAGAAAGTTCAAAATCCTTCATAGATTAAAATGGAGCTATGATTTTCCTCTGTTATATCTATGTAGTTTATTCATTCTATGATTTTTTTGATCATTTTTTTGAGTAAACAACTTGTAGTTTTGAAGGATCTTTAGGACTTAATGTCGAACTACTAGTTGATAGGATTGCTAGAGTTATCCATTGAATTTTACACAAGGATTGCTAATCATACTAGTTTTCAGAGTAATTGACTAGAATATAGAATCATAGGATTGTTATAAAACATGGAAGTGTAATCAATTATCTGATCTGAATCATGTTGAACTATATATTTATTCGCAACGAAAGTTAGTCTAGGAATTTAGTTGAGGAAATTGAATCTAAATTAAAGGCATGTCTGAATTGTTTGAATCTGCAACAAGAGTTGGGTTTTCAGGAATTAAACATAGATAGTCTTCGCAGCGAGAGTTGGTCGACGTTATCATTGAGTGATTTGTGTTCTAGGATCGAACCTAACAAACCTTTGATATCTATTGATCGCATATTTGAATCACTTGTTTGATTTTCTTGTATTTAGCATTTTCTTTTATAATTTACAACCGATCTCTTTGCTGCTTTGTTTTATTGTTTTCTACTTTTTAACGTAGCTTAGCATGAAACCATAAGTATATTGGGTGATCCTCAACCACGTGAATTCGAGCCTTAAATGCTAAAGTGATCCTTTCATTTGAGAGAATATCTTAAAGGTTAATTTGAGTATATCACCAATATAGATGAAAGAGAGAATGGCCGAATATAGATTTGAAAAAGACCAAGATAAAACTAACTAGAGAAACAACAATTGTTCTCTAAATTTTTAACAGAAAATGTTCAGTATTCAATTAAATGAAAATTTAAATGTAATGTGATAATTATGTACCGACATAAATGTGTGATTATGGTAACGGACACCAAATAATACATATAGTCATTGAAATGAAAAGCATTAAGATTTGACGGATATTATTCAATTGAACATGTGAAAACTGTACAATAATAAAGTGTTTTGCATCTAAGTCAAAGAAATTGTAGTATTATAAATAAGATAATCTGATAACTGAAAAGGGTTTTAAGATGGATTCTTTGGTGTATTTATTTAGAGATTTTTGTTAGATAAATATTTGGCAAAAACAATATGTAAGAATATTTGTACCGCCCTAACCGCCCATGACTAATGGACCTCTTACGTCCACTATCTCGGAATGTGAGCCTCATTCTGTGCGACGGACGGTGCGTTAATTTTCAGAGTCTCAAAGTTTGGTTTACTGACCATGCAATCACCACATGACATTTCTTCGTTCTTTGGCCTCAATAATATGATACCGTGAATGACTTCCCGGTAGGTCACCCATCCTTCAACTACTCCAGCTAAAGCACACTTAACCTTAGAGTTCTAAACGGATGTATGTCTGAAAAGGTAGGTGCACTTTTGGTGACATAGGTAGTCAAATCAATTGCTTTAAGACTTTCCATATACCACAAACTGGGATATTACAATTCAACCCCTCTCACAGAATGCAACGTCCTTGTTGCGCCCCAAGATCATTGCCCATGTTAGTGTGAGCTCAAACATGATTCCACACTTGTCTGGGTTCGGCTCTGATACCACTTGTGACGCCCCGACCACCCACAACTAATGGGCCTCCTACGCCCGCTGTCTCAGCCTATGGTCAAATTCTGTGCGACGAGCGGTGCGTTAATTTTTCAGAGTCTCGAAGGTTTGGTTTACTGACCCTAGCCACATGACATTTCTCCATGCTTTTGCCTCACTCATAAGATATTGTGAATGACTTCACGGTTGGTCACCCATCCTTCAACTACTTCTGCTTAACCACGCTTAACCTTAAAGTTCTAAACATATGTGTGACTGAGAAGATAAGCACACTTTTGGTGAAATCAATTCTCTTAAGGCTTTATATATACCACAAACCGGAATGTTATAATATATTAAAAAAATCGACTAAGAATTACTTTGCATCAATAAGAATACCTCGATTCTAAATATCCTTTAACATATATACTTTCACACATATATATATATATATATATGTATATATATATATTGAAGGATATAATATTTTCTCATTTGAATCTATATATACTTAGTATAACTTGAAAACATATTGACCCATATAATTGGATTACTAAAATTTACTAATATAATATCCCGTGAACATTATTTGTGAAATAATTTTGTAGATGTGTCATCGTTACATTCATTCTCAATAAAAATGACATAACTTCTAATAAATGTGACATGTCATTAATCTAATTGTGATATGTACAATTTCCCTTTAAAATTACATTTCTTACCAATGTTTTAAAATGGTATAGTGACTAATAACATTTATATCATCATTAGTGAATTTTAGGTATAAATATTTTTGGCAAGAATTCTAAAATATATTAATAACTAAAAACTCATATATCACCATAAAAATCATATATATATTACATTAGTAAAAAGAAACTTAATCTAATTATATATATATATATATAACATTAGTAAAAACAAACTTGATATAATTACAAATATAATCTTTTTCATCAACTTGTATATCATATTTTATGTGTATATATATATTTTCAAAATTAATTGTGCACATTGACAAATGCACAACAAAAGCAATACTAATCAAATATATATATATATATATAACATTAGTAAAAAGAAACTTAATATAATTACAAATATAATCTTTTTCATCAACTTGTATATCATATTTTATGTGTATATATATATATATATATATATATTAACAAAATTAATTGTGTACATTGACAAATGCACAACAAAAGCAATACTAATCAAATAAAAAATTTGTTGATGGTTAAAGGGTTGGATTTTATTTAAATTTATCAGTTTATTACTTAATTAAAATTACCAACTTAATTTATTTTGACTAAAACATAAAAAAAACAAAATTTCTTAGGATTTATATATTTAAATAAAACATATCTAAAACATATAATTGTTAAATATAATATAATATTAAAATATTTTAATAAGATGCAATTTTAATTTTATTGAAACTTAAATGAACTCAAACTGGAATAGTTTCTTTTTGTAAATGGCATTTCTAATATAAAAACAATAGACCGAAAACGTTTTACAAGCCAAGACGACTCTAGTTTATGTTAAAGCACGTGTTTTACAAGGAGTTGGCCGGTGGTCTTCATTACGGCTAGGCGGTGCCGTAAACGTTGAAGGCGAAGAAGTCAAAAATGGAAGCTTCATCTTTCCACAAAGATGGCTGCCACCAACCTCACCTTCCTCTATAAATACCAAGCTTTGGAGAATCATTTCGATCATCCCAAAATCACAGAGAGAAAGGAAGAAGAAGAGAATGTAAGAGAGAGAGTGAGTGGAAGAAAAGAAAAAAAAAAAAAAAAACTTTTCTTTTCATTTCGGGTATATTTCCTTACGGGTATTTGGGATCGGGTTGAGAGAAAATTATTTAGAGAGTTTGGATATTTTTCTCCTGTTATAACGAGAGAATTATTTATCAGTTTTCTCCGTTATAATAGAGAGGTTGTAACTCCTATTATTTTCCTCGGAATAAATTCTTCTACCTTGTCCGTGGTTTTTCCCTTTTGGGGTTTTCCACGTTAAATCCGGTATTCCATTTATTGCACTATTTCTCAAATTATTAGCTGCGACCCTGCTCTATCCGGTCCGATTTCTACAACAAGTGGTATCAGAGCTTTGGTTTCGTTATTCTGGAAGAAGCAATGGCGGCAAAATTTGAGATCGAAAAATTCAACGGCAGCAATTTTGCGCTGTGGAAGTTGAAGATGAAGGCTATCTTGAGGAAAGATAGCTGCTTAGCGGCCATTAGTGAAAGGCCGGCTACATACACAGATGATGATAAGTGGAACGAGATGGACGGGAATGCTATTGCAAATCTTCACCTTGCACTTGCAGATGGAGTGTTGTCAAGCATTGAGGAGAAGAAGACCGCAAAGGAGATATGGGATCACCTTGCAAAATTGTACGAGACCAAGTCGCTGCACAACAAAATTTTCCTTAAGAGGAAGCTTTATACTCTACGGATGGCGGAATCTACTTCAGTGACGGAGCACATCAACACCTTGAATACTTTATTTTCTCAACTCACTTCGTTGAGCTATAAAGTAGAATCACAGGAGCGTGCTGAGCTTCTACTTCAAAGTCTACCAGATTCATATGATCAACTCATCATCAACTTAACAAATAATGTCTCCACCGACAGTCTAGTCTTTGACGATGTTGCAGCTGCGGTTCTGGAAGAAGAAAGTCGGCGCAAAAGTAAGGAAGACAGACGAGAAACTCCACAAGTGGAGGCATTGACGGTGATGAGAGGAAGATCAATGGAGCATGGCTCAAGTGGGAGTCACAAACATGGTAGATCAAAGTCAAGAAGTAAGAAGATTTATAAATGCTACCACTGTGGCAAGAAGGGTCACTTGAAGAAGGATTGTTGGGAATTAAAGAATTCCAACCCTCAAGGAAATGTTGCAAACACTTCAGATAATGGAGTAGCCTTGTGTTGTGAAGCAGCAATTTCAAGCGAAAATAGGAGAAGGTTCGCTGATATATGGTTGTTCGACTCAGGAGCTACATATCACATGACCTCTAGAAGAGATTGGTTCCATCAATATGAACCCATCTGTGGAGGATCTGTGTACAGTTGCAATGATCATGAGCTTAAGATTATTGGCACTGGATCCATTCAGATGAAGATGTATGATGGTACAATTCGTACTATTCATGAGGTGCGGCACGTGGAAGGGCTGAAGAAGAATTTATTATCTATGGGGCAACTCGATGAACTCGGTTGCAAAGTTGAAGTCGAGAATGGAACTCTAAAAGTAATTAGAGGATCACTTGTGCTTATGAAAGGAGAGAAGATAGCTGCGACGTTATACATGTTAAAAGGAGAAACTCTGTCAGAATCAGAAGCATCTGTTGCTTTAAGCTGTTCCAGTGAGAAGGCTACAACGGTGTGGCATCAGAAACTTGGGCATATGTCTGAACAAGGCATGAAAATTCTTGCAGAGAAGAAGTTACTTCCAGGTCTCACAAAGGTATCATTATCCTTTTGTGAGCATTGTATTACAAGCAAGCAACATCGGTTGAAGTTTAGCACATCGAATTCTAGAAGTAAAGAGGTTCTAGAATTGGTTCACTCTGACGTGTGGCAAGCACCAGTTACATCACTAGGAGGAGCGAAGTACTTTGTGTCCTTCATCGATGACTACTCTAGGAGATGTTGGGTGTATCCTATCAAGAGTAAGGCGGATGTGTTTTCAGTCTTCAAAGTTTTCAAAGCACGGGTGGAACTTGAATCTGAAAAGAAGATCAAGTGTTTGAGGTCAGATAATGGAGGTGAATACACTAGTGATGCATTTATCAAATTCTGTAAAGCAGAGGGCATCAAAAGGCAGTTCACTACATCATACACTCCTCAACAAAATGGAGTTGCAGAGCGGATGAACAGGACTCTGTTAGAAAGAACAAGAGCAATGTTGGGAGCTGCAAGCTTAGAGAAGAAATTCTGGGCAGAAGCAGTCAACACCGCCTGTTATGTGATAAATCGATCGCCATCAACTGCAATTGAGTTGAAGACACTGATGGAGATGTGGACAGGGAAGCCAGTCGATTATTCAGACCTCCATATATTTGGGAGCCCAGTGTACGTGATGTACAATACCCAAGAAACTACAAAACTAGATCCAAAATCTAGAAGGTGCTTGTTCTTGGGATATGCTGATGGAGTGAAGGGGTATCGCCTGTGGGATCCCACTGCCCACAAGGTTATAATCAGCAGGGATGTTATCTTCATAGAAGATAAAAAGATTGAGGAAGAAATTTACATGCTCCAACCAGAAGGTTTTGAAGAAAAAGAAAAGGAGAACTTGGTTTGCAGGTTAAACAAATCTCTGTACGGTCTAAAGCAGGCGCCAAGATGTTGGTACAAGAGATTTGATTCCTTCATTATGAGCCTTGGATACAGCAGACTCCATGCAGACCCTTGCGCATATTTCAAGAGGTTTGGTGAAGGAGAGTTCATTACATTGCTGCTGTATGTAGACGACATGTTGATAGCAGGCCCCAACAATGATCGTATCAATGAATTAAAGGCACAGTTGGCTAGGGAGTTTGAGATGAAGGACTTGGGACCAGCAAACAAGATTCTAGGGATGCAAATTCACCGAGACAGAAATAATAGGAAGATTTGGCTTTCACAGAAAAATTATTTGAAGAAAATCTTGCGAAGGTTCAACATGCAAGATTGTAAGCCAATTTCTACCCCACTTCCTATTAATTTCAAGTTATCCTCCAATATGTGTCCTAGTAGTGAAGAAGGAAGGATGGAAATGTCTCGAGTACCGTATGCATCAGCAGTGGGGAGCTTAATGTTCGCAATGATTTGTACACGACCAGACATTGCACAAGCAGTGGGAGTTGTAAGTCGGTACATGGCGAATCCTGGTAAAGAGCATTGGAATGCCGTAAAGAGGATTTTACGGTACATTAAAGGAACCTTGGATGTTGCATTATGTTATGGAGGATCAGACTTTGTTGTTAGAGGCTATGTTGATTCATATTATGCTGGCGATCTAGATAGAAGCAAATCCACAACGGGATATGTGTTTGCACTTGCTAGCGGATCTGTAATTTGGGTTTCAAAACTACAATCAATTGTAGCGACATCAACAACTGAAGCAGAATATATAGCAGCTACACAAGCTAGTAAAGAGGCAATGTGGTTGAAGATGGTGATGGAGGAACTCGGGCACAAACAAGAGACAATTTCTCTTTTTTGTGACAGTCAGAGTTCCGTGCATCTTGCAAGGAATCCAGCCTTTCATTCAAAAACCAAGCATATTCGAGTCCAGTATCACTTCGTTCGTGAGAAAGTGGAAGAGGGCACGATAGATATGCAGAAGATTCATACAAAAGAAAACATAGCAGATTTTTTGACGAAAGCAGTCAGTACTGACAAGTTTATTTGGTGTCGATCCTCTTGTGGCCTGATGGAGACGTAAGCAACATGGAATGACAAGGTAGAAAGAATGGTGTGAAGATCCGATTGATTCTCAATCAAATCTTCAAGTGGGAGATTGTTAAAGCACGTGTTTTACAAGGAGTTGGCCGGTGGTCTTCATTACGGCTAGGCGGTGCCGTAAACGTTGAAGGCGAAGAAGTCAAAAATGGAAGCTTCATCTTTCCACAAAGATGGCTGCCACCAACCTCACCTTCCTCTATAAATACCAAGCTTTGGAGAATCATTTCGATCATCCCAAAATCACAGAGAGAAAGGAAGAAGAAGAGAACGTAAGAGAGAGAGTGAGTGGGAAGAAAAGAAAAAAAAAAAAAGCTTTTCTTTTCATTTCGGGTATATTTCCTTACGGGTATTTGGGATCGGGTTGAGAGAAAATTATTTAGAGAGTTTGGATATTTTTCTCCTGTTATAACGAGAGAATTATTTATCAGTTTTCTCCGTTATAATAGAGAGGTTGTAACTCCTATTATTTTCCTCGGAATAAATTCTTCTACCTTGTCCGTGGTTTTTCCCTTTTGGGGTTTTCCACGTTAAATCCGGTATTCCATTTATTGCACTATTTCTCAAATTATTAGCTGCGACCCTGCTCTATCCGGTCCGATTTCTACAACAGTTTAGAGCCCAACTCATTTGTGAATCACATGCTAGAACTTAATTAAAACATTATGTTAGATTTTCTTACTGATGCAATCACAAAGAGGTAGAACAAGAAGAGCCGGAAAGCAGGAACATGAATTTCTAAATTATGGGTTTTGAGCCTAATCAAGTTGATCGAATCTACTGTTTCATCATGTCAGAAGAGAGAGTTGGGTTGGAGTCCCTAAAGCTTTGGATTTTGTTCCTGATTTGCCAGTGTATTAAAGTGGAGATCAACTTCGCATGTCGAAAGGTGTTTACAAGCATCATGGTGTTTCACTCATTCAATATCCGGTATAAGGTAGCTTTCCAAGCCAACAGCATGAGTAGTGCGGGGGTGAGTAGTGCGGGGGAGGGAGTGATCTCATTTGCGAAATTGTTTGGGTCCAGGATCGTTGAGGAGAAATAGGGATTCTTCTTACAGACAAATTCCATAACTCAAAACTATAGTTGCATTTTAAAAAGAGATGATTGCAGAGGAGACACTTGTGATCACCTTGTGATCCCCATCGAATAAGTCTGTCACATGAAGAAAGTTTATGATGAATTGCTAGCCATGCATGAAAGTGGTGTCTTAGAAGTCCCCTGGAAGTCCAAATTGTTCTAAACCAAGGGACATCAGTTCTCACTTCAGAAAGGTAAATGTAAGGGTCTCATGTTATGAACTTAGTTGATGTACGCCCATTGATCTCCCACTCATAATAATCATCAGATTAATGATTTGGATGGTTTTTAGTTGATAGTGAAGTTCCAGTTGATTGTTCGTTCTTGCAGGTGGAAGGCGGCAAGAACCATTTCTAGATAGAGATGAGATAGTAGCTTTAATGGAATCCCTAGTCAATTTGTTGCACCTGAGAGATAATCATGGAATCTTCCGAATGAAGTCCAGTTGTCAAACAAAAACTTTGTTTCATTCCCATTTTGAAGCATGAGTCATTAAATGAAATACATTGTCTCTCAACTTAAGTATTTTGTTGGCCATCCACGAGTACGATTGTTTTGGTGTTGTAGTCTAGTAGTTATGGATCGATCGTTTCAGAATCATTTCTATGAACCACATTACCCAAACAGATTCATCTCTAAAGAATAACACCCATAGTAGCCAAAGACATCATGCTTTATTTCAAGTGAGCAGATCCTTTACCCCTTGTCACCCTTGTCTAAATTTGTCAGACGGGTTAACCCGCGTCCACCTAGAAAGGCCCACAGCGGTTCAATCAGCTCATCAGACCGCGTGGGTTGGCCCATGATGGGTTGCAGCCAGAAGTCTTGTTCAAGCCCGTCCCGCCTAGTTCACTTTGTTTGCGGGTTTGCACGCGGGTTACCTGCAACAACACAAAGAATTGAGAAAATCTCTTCAAATCTCAATTAAGTATCGCTAGTTCAAGGGATCAGAAGATACAAAAACCATTTTTTTTATCTAAAGAACCAAAAACAAACACAAGTTACATCTTAAACTTTTTCAAACACATAAACAACATATCCATAATTGCATTATACCACACACAGTTTTTTCTCAAAAGCAATGGTTGTAAACAAAGTCAAAGAATATCATTGCAGAAAACATAAGAGAAAGCAACACATGAAGTTATAAGTTATAACTTCCACATAACATTATTGGCATTTGGTTTGCAGGTTATCGTACTAATAGGGTTGAGACTCAAAACAAAAGAACATATTATTGGCATTTGATTTACAAGTTACGTGCTTCTTACTAATAGGGCCAAGACTCAAGACAAAAGAACATATTATGGCATTTGATTGCAAGTTAAGAAGCGTGTAAGTTTTCAGTACATAAATCTAATAAAGCAAAGAAAAGAACATATGAAAGAAATATATAATGTGTCTGGCCAGTATTTTACGAGATGTGATACCCAATAGTGTTGAGTACTATCAAATAAAAAACATAAACATTATATTGGAAGGAGAATTCTTATACCGTGAGGATACAAAAAATTATATCATTTCTAGAATTAAAATTGTTCCTATGAGCCTAAGTTTGAAACATAGCCGAAACATGGGTCAAGATCGAGTGAAAGTGCCCAGTGAAACTATAACATAGCTTTTCATATTTTGGGAACCAACCTGTGAAAATATTATATCAACAATTATATAGGTAAGAGATGGTTACCATACTTGATAAGATTGCACTTATCAGTCATTGTCACCATCAAGTTCTTAGAATCTGAAGTATATCACGTAAAAGTTCTCATAGGAGAAGTACCTAAGAAAATAAAAAATGACATGGCTGTGAATGGTTGAACAAGGCATAAGTTATGTCTCAAAAGAATATGAATACATAACCAATATAATTTAAAGGTGTGACATGTCTATCCTATGTATTTGGAAGAAAAATAGATCAACAAGGAAACAAAGGATGGAGTGAGACATTTATTTATGCGCAAGTATAAAGGATGAACAAAACCTGAATATAAGAGCAAGCAAGTTCAATTGCCAGCAATTAGTATAACTATATCAAAAGCTTTCTCCTTCAAGGCTTACACTTGACCGCGTCGAAAACCTCAATGGAACAATCAACAACACACAATTTTAAGATGAGAAATTTATTACAAGAGCTTGAAACAAAAAAAAAAGAGATAAACAAAAAGACAGACCTGATAAGATAGAGAAGTGAAGCTTTATGATGATTTCAAATCGGAAATCATCGGTATTATACAAATTATCGATGTCTTTCACATAAGAAAGCACATTCAAAATCTCCAATCAAAACACCATAGATGATGATTACAAATCAGGAACGATGAAGACACCGAATCAATGTCGATTGAAGAATCCTCTTGTTTTGTGCGGACAACCCGCTAACCCGCAGACCCGAAATGGGTTTGATCCACACACCCGCAAAACTGCATGGGCTGGTGATGCACCCCAGTACGTGGAACCAGCCCAGCATGGTGATAAGGACGAGCAGATCAGTCCAACCGAGGTTCGCCCATCCGACCGTACCAGATCAACGAACAGTGCCGTTTACAGAATCAACCCGCGTACATCCGTATGGGCGAACCTCGGTTGAGTTGAGCTGGTCGACAAGATCGCCATCTTGAGCTGTGTCCATTATCCAAGCAGGTCGGTGCTCGAACCGGGTCGCATCAGCTGGACCCGGTAAACCCACATTTTGATGAACACTATTTTTGTTGTCAAGACCCGCCCCATGATGGGCCTATATGGGTCGAATACCATGAGCCACAGGTTGGATTGACATCTCTAGCCTTATCTCTTTCTAAGTACCACAATTTCCAATGATACTTTTGCAGAATGATGACCATCTAAGTTCACTTTCCACATGAACATGTTACAAAGCGAACTGTTTCACGAGATGCAAGCTTTATGCAATATGAATGCATATCACCAGAATGTTGTGATTCCAGATATTACAGCCTTGATGAACATGAGCGTGGCAACAAAGGATAAAGTCTTAACAGACCAAGAGGAGAACCAAGCTTTGACTTGTTGGATCAATGGTTCACAATTAGTGAGGGAAATCTTCCTGAAATTGAGAGGGCACCCATATGTCGAAAAGGAAGAGTGCCTAGATTCATGCTCGTGGATGCTTGGAAAGTCTCAATCTCTGAAATCAACATACCTAAAGCAAAAAAAAAACTCATTTTCTGCATATTCACAGCAAGACCAGATCTCAACTCAAATTCTTTCAGGACTTGGAGAACATGCTGAACATATTCGATGAAGCCATCTACAAATATGATAAGGCCGTCAGGCAAAGAGAAGTGAGGTAGCTTTGTTGACTTGCAGTTAAAGTGAAATTTGATTATGTTCTAAGAGACTTTCTTGTTCAACATATGCGATAAGGAGTTCATAACAATGACAAACAGATAAGGCGATAGTGGTTCACCTTGCCTGAGACCTCTATTTTTCTTAAAGTACTTATTCATTGTGCCATTATAACCAATCACGAAGCTTGTTGTGCAGATACAAGATTTGATCCAGGAGATCAATTGTGGAGAAAGTTGGAGACCATGAAAAAAAGAGAATAAGAACTCTCAAGAAAGTATATCAGAAGCTTTGGTGATGTCCACCTTGATGGTAATCATCTTTGAACCTTTATTATTGTGGTAACTATTAATTAGCTCACTACCGAGAATGGTATTTTCTATTAGTAACATTTATTTAACAAAAGCCATTTCACTCAGTAGGATTAGCTTAGGTAGAATTGGCTTTAGGCGCTTGACAGAGTCTTGAAACCACTTTGTTGACTGTGTGCAGATACAAGATTTGATCCAGGAGATCAATTGTGGAGAGAGTTGGAGACCATGAAAAAAAAGAAAATAAGAACTCCCAAGAAAGTATATCAGAAGCTTTGGCGATGTCCACCTTGATGGTAATCATATTTGAACATTTATTCATGTGGTAACTATTAATTAGCTCACTACCGAGAATGGTATTTTCTACTAGTAACATGTATTTAACAAAAGCCATTTCACTCAGTAGGATTAGCTTAGGTAGAATTGGCTTTAGGCGCTTGACAAAGTCTTGAAATCACTTTGTTGACTGTGTTTAGACATGAAACTGGCCAGAAATCTTTAATCTTCATTTCTTGAAACTTTGTTATTAAAGTCAGAATTGTTGCATTTGATGTTGCAGGAAGGAAGTTTGAAAAGAAGAACTGCCATATTGAGGTGATGACTTTAGTGCCAATGGTATCCCAGAAGGCTTTGAAAAAAAAAACCCGAGGTAAGGGCGACCTGGACCAGGAGCCTTATTGGGGTTTAATTTGAAGAAGATTGACTTTAATTCATCCTCTGATGGGATTGACATCATTAACTTCATGTGATCTTCATGAAAAGGGAATTCTATTAAGTCCATAAACCAGTCCGGACCAATGAAAATAGAAGGAGGGTGATAGAATTGAAGTTCAAGAACTGATTCAAAGTGAGAGACTACTAGAGCACTCATCTCCAATGGGTCGGTGATCATAACACTTATTTTTGACATGTAAGCGCGAATGCAGTTGTAGCTGGCTCTAACTTGACAAATCCGATGGAAGTAAATTGTGTTTAAATCTCCCTCTTTAAGCAAATTTGTTCTTGGTTTTTGCTTGAAAAACAGTTCTTCTATTCACGCAGGAACATCCATTTTTGGTGAAGGTCACGCTCTACTTGAAACGTAACTGGTGATGGGTTCTAGAAAACTTGTACGTGCGCACATTGAAGCAAACAGTTAGCATCACTCACTCTCTCTTGTATTGTGAAAAAAAAATCTTTGTTAAGTTGCCTCAGATCTTTTTTTATGACTTTTAGTTTCCAACACAATTGAGTAAGAGTTTGAAACACATTTCTAGCATGAAACACACTTTGTATATTAGCTGAACGATTTTAAGGTGTTTTGTCAAGTAGTTTTGGAATTTGAAGAGATGAGTACCTTCTTTTGGAAGGGTAAAGGCTAGATGCAAGGATACAAAGAGTATGGTCTAAGAAGAGAGGTGGAAGAAAGGTAAAGAGTGCGTTTGGATAGGTGGAGACAGTTTGGATGTTAACTAGACTCTAGTTTCTTAGAGATTGGGCTGGTTGGTTGGCTATTAATCTAAGTATGGGCAGGACCAATGTAGCACATGTCGAAAACTCTCAGTTAAAGGAGGCAAATCTGGAGCTGGTACATGAAGTTTTCATGGGTATTTATATGGCACCAGAGTCTTATGATGGCAGGAGAGTCTTATGATGGCAGGAGAATCTGATAGAAGGCTTCCCCCCCCCCCCCAAACCTAGAAGTTGTTATCCAGTTGAAGATCATAGTGGAGTTTAATAAGCTTTGCCCATATATCAGCACTATCAGCACTTAAGTTTAAGGCATAGATTTCCGAGTAAATGATAGGAGCCTGATATGGGAAGTGAATCTTGCATGTGATGCATTGTTTTGATTGAGAAAGAAACTGCTTTTTAAGAGAATCTCTCCAGATTAAGATAATCCGCCCATCTGGGTCTGAAATATGGTTAGAACTTAAACACCATCCTGGGCAGAGGTTAGACAAAATAGAATTCGAAAAATGTTCTTTAACATGTGATTCTAAGATAGCACCAAATAGTGGCTTTTGAGAATTTAGTCAAGATATAAAAAGTATATGTTTGTCCAGTTCATTAATTCCCCAGACTTTCCAAAATAATAAAAAAAGAGATTTACACTCATTAAATTAAGTGTTTAGGATCTCCCGAAAGAATGGGAGAGTATGAAGGAACAAAAGAAGAAGTGGAAGATAGATCTGAAGCAAAAGGGGTGATTAAAGAAGGGTCATAAATTATTAGAGATTGGAAGCACGTAATTTATGATCATTGAGAGGGTGATTGAAATTGAAAAGGTAAACCAAATCAAAAGAAACAAGATAACAAAAATGTATGTGATTCTATTTTTTTTCAAACAGGTAAAGTTAAAATATAAAGATAATAATGTCAACATGTAAAATAAAAATATTTTTAAAAATAAAAGTTATTATTTATGTGTTTGGCACAAAAAAAACTTTGTATTAGGTATAGATGAAAGGATTTGTCTATGGTATATGCTTTCAGCTTATGTGGAGCAGATGAGGCAAATAATTGGATAATTTCTTATCTAACGAAGAATTTTCATCAAACTGTGGACTAGTTTGAGTTAGTAATTACTCCATTTGTTTCACTTTAAGTATATTAAGATTTTTTTTATTATTCTAAGTGATATTTTCAATGTTATGTACAAATAGTTAATGTAATTTGATGTTTATAACCATTTATATTTTGCAGCATGATTTTCTATTGGTTGAATTAGTTGTAGTTATTGATATTTTTATTCAAACGATATGAATTGAATAAAAAGTAGTAATCTTTAATTAGGTTGCAAAAATTTTAAATATATGTTATTATTTTTTTTTTAAAGATGCATTTAAAATATATTATTTTAAAACATAGGGAAGTATATATGTCTTTTTATTGAATGAATTCTATTAAAACCCGATAGAATACAAGCTCTAATCCATAAATACTTTTCTCCTTATATGTGAAAATATATTAGGGCTAGTTTTTACCAAAAAAAAATCACCATAATTTCTTGTCTTGTCTTTTATTTTAGAAAATGAAAAAAAAATGTTATGTATTTAATGTAGGCCTGCTAAATTTAGTAGAGAAACTGGGACGGTTAGGCCAGGCCTAGCATCTGCAACCACTTCTAGTTCTCAATATCAGTAGTGACATATTTTTGTTTTAAACTTGACCTATCTCTCAAATGATGAAAGAAAAGTTATGATATAAATAAGGGGTTATCTGTAAAATAACCACATGAATGGTGATTAAAGAAGGGTCATAAATTATTAGAGATTGGAAGAACATAATTTATGATCATTGAGAGAGTGATTGAAACTAAAACAGGCAAACCAAATCAAAAGAAACAAGATTACAAAAATGTATGTGATTCTATTTTTTCAAATATGTAAAGTTAAAATATAAAGATAATAATGTCAACATGTAAAATAAAAATATTTTTAAAAATAAAAGTTATTATTTATATGTTTGGCACAAAAAAAAACTCTTTGTATTAGGTATAGATGAAAGGATTTGTCTATGGTATATGCTTTCAGCTTATGTGGAGCAGATGAGGCAAATAATTGGATAATTTCTTATCAAACGAAGAATTTTCATCAAACTGTGGACTAATTTGAGTTAGTAATTACTCCATTTGTTTCACTTTAAGTGATGTATTAAGATTTTTTATTATTATTTTAAGTGATATTTTCAATGTTATGTGCAAATAGTTAATGTAATTTGATGTTTATAATCATTTATATTTTGCAGTATGATTTTCTATTGGTTGAATTAGTTGTAGTTATTGATATTTTTATTCAAACGATATAAATTGAATAAAAAGTAGTAATCTTTAATTAGTGTACAAAAAATTTAAATATATATTAGTATTTTTTTTAAAAAAGATGCATTTAAAATATATTATTTTAAAACAAAGGGAAGTATATATGTCTTTTTATTGAATGAATTCTATTAAAACCCGGTAGAATACAAGCTCTAATCCATAAATACTTTTCTCCTTATATGTGAAAATATATTAGGGCTAGTTTTTACCGGAAAAAAATCACCATAATTTCTTGTCTTGTCTTTTATTTTAGAAAATGAAAAAAAATATGTTATGTATTTAACGTAGGCCTGCTAAATTTAGTAGAGAAACTGGAACAGTTAGGCCAGGACTAGCATCTGCAACCACTTCTAGTTCTCAATATCAGTAGTGACATAAATAACCACATGACCACATGAATGGTGATTAAAGAAGGGTCATAAATTATTAGAGATTGGAAGAACATAATTTATGATCATTGAGAGGGTGATTGAAATTGAATCAGGTAAACCAAATCAAACGAAACAAGATTACAAAAATGTATGTGATTCTATTTTTTTCAAACATGTAAAATTAAAATTTAAAGATAATAATGTCAACATGTAAAATAAAAATATTTTTAAAAGTAAAAGTTATTATTTATGTGTTTGGCACAAAAAAAACTCTTTGTATTAGGTATAGATGAAAGGATTTATCTATGGTATATGCTTTGAGCTTATGTGGAGCAGATGAGGCAAATAATTGGATAATTTCTTATCTAACGAAGAATTTTCATCAAACTGTGGACTAGTTTGAGTTAGTAATTACTCCATTTGTTTCACTTTAAGTGATGTATTAAGATTTTTTTATTATTTTAAGTGATATTTTCAATGTTATGTGCAAATAGTTAATGTAATTTGATGTTTATAACCATTTATATTTTGCAGCATGATTTTTTATTGGTTGAATTAGTTGTAGTTATTGATATTTTTATTCAAACGATATAAATTGAATAAAAATATTAATCTTTAATTAGGTTGCAAAAATTTAAAATATATATTATTATTATTTTTTTAAAAAAAGATGCATTTAAAAAATATTATTTTAAAACAGAGGGAAATATATATGTCTTTTTATTGAATGAATTCTATTAAAACCCGGTAGAATACAAGCTCTAATCCATAAATACTTTTCTCCGTATATGTGAAAATATATTAGGGCTAGGTTTTACAAAAAAAAACATCATAATTTCTTGTCTTGTCTTTTATTTTAGAAAACGAAAAACAATATGTTATGTATTTAATGTAGGCCTGCTAAATTTAGTAGAGAAACTGGGATGGTTAGGCCAGGCCCAGCATCTGCAACCACTTCCAGTTCTCAATATCAGCATTGACATAATTTTGTTTTAAACTTGACCTATCTCTCAAACGATGAAAGAAAAGTTATGATATAAATAAGAGGTTATCTGTAAAATAACCAAAAAAAAAACTCCAAATTAATTTTTTTAAATTAGAAAGAGATAGTGAGAGAAAGTAAGAGAGAAACAGAGATTTTGGTTAGTTTGTAAATTTTGGTTTTTTTGTGCTATTAGATGCAATTTCTGTATAAACAATATCTCCGTAAATTGGCCAATTGGGTCATATGTTCTCACACCGAACAATCAAGATTGAGAGATAAAACAAACAAAGATTTAAATTTATTTCATTTATTTCTTTTATTTCTTTCTCTTTATGCTTTGTGGCGAACGAAAAGGTTTGGTTTGTCTTTACCCTAACAAGTAGAGAGATACGTGGGCTTCAGTGTCACTCAATTTTTGGCCTTTGATGATTAGAAAACTTAATAGTTTTTCTTATAACAGTTTTCTTATATGGCATGAAGACACGATAGTAACTTTGTCTGTTGACTTAAAGAACATTGATTTAAAATTGGTAGTAATGAATTGGCTTTTGCTAGAATTTGGTGTGAGTTCAGTGTTTTTGATCATCAGCAACCTGACAAGAATGTGTGTCAGGTTCTTCGAATGAAAGAGAAAACGTGTATATATATATATATATATATATATATATATATATATATATATATATATATATATATATATAATATAAATGCTTGTTAAATTTTTAGAAAATTGTCAAAAATACCATTTTTCTTATACTACCATTTTTTACCTTTTCCTTAATCACTTTTACTTATTTTTTTAAGAGCAAAAACACATTTATAATCTCTAGATTAATTAATCTAAAACTTAAGATTTAGAGTTTAGAGTTTAGGGATGGGGTAGTGTGGGGTATGGTTTAAAAATATAAAATTTAGGATTCTAATTAATTTTAAAAAATTTTGCCTCTTAAAAAATGGTATTTATGAAAATGTCTATTTAATAAAAATAAAAATAAAAAATTGGTACAATAAAATTGGTAAACTGGAAATTTTTCCTAAATTTTTCTTGGACTAATAACAATCACACATACATAAGGGAATTCGTCTGAACGCTATATATATTTTCAACATGATTGTAACAATAAAATTCATGTAACTGTATTATACAAAAATGGTACACTAATTACAAGTGAATCCATTATTTAATTGCCAACATTTACTTAAATAAATTTGGGCAAATCTCCTAAATAACTTTTTTTGAAGTTTTTGTCACAAAAATAACCTTCAAGAACAAAAATGACAAATCTAGCCTTTTTTATTTTCATAAAATTAATTTTTATTTTATTTTTTTTCAATTTTAAACCTCACCTCCAAAACTCCACCCCATAACTCTAAACCCTAAGTCTAGATTAGTTAACACAAGGGGTATAAATGTATATTAGTCATTTTGTTAACCCTTGGGTTAACTAATCTAGACTTAGGGTTTAGAGTTATGGGATGGTGTTTTGAGGGTGAGGTTTAAAATTAAAAAAACAAAAAAAAAAAATTAATTTTTTGAAAATAAAAAAAAAAAGCTAGATTTGTCATTTTTGTTCTTAAAGATTATTTTTGTGACAAAAACTTTTTTAAGGTTATCTTAGGGTATTTCTCAATAAATTTGTCCGTTTTTGTTTTATGTCACCAAATATGTTACTATTCTGATAACAAAAAAAAACCTTTAAAATAAGAGACTCTGTCGCATGCTCGGCTTTTGTTGGAATAAGATCTTAATAGTTTTTTTTTTTTTTGCGTAAATATAAGATAATATTTCGACGGGAAAGTAACATCAAACTTCTTCGTATAGTTAATTTGGTCAGAAATTATAAGTTTTAACATTAATAATAAGTTATAATATATGATGAGAATTAGGTATGTGCTGCGGCCGTCATCAACACAGTACTACTTGATTCTTGTGTGGATTGTGTGGACTCTCATTTTGTTTAATTGTCCAATATTCACCATTTATTTGTTATATTATATTATTAAATGAATTTTTTTTTATCCTTTTTCACATTCTTTTGTTGGTTAGGACTTGGGAATAATGTGAAACGCGGCTAAAGTGACGGCAGTTAAACATTATTCGATGTCGGCAGTTCTTTTTGACACTGTGGCTAACAGGTAACCATCCCAAAAATACTAAGGAGGTGTTATTAAATATACAATTTTAATGGAATTAGAATCAAGTATTGGAATTAAAGTTTGAGTGTATTTGAATGGAATTTAATGATTCCACTACAATACTTGTGGACTTAATCGTGATTCTTTCAATAATGGTTATGAATTTTTTTGCTTCCAAAAACCATTGAATTTTTTAAAAATTAAAATAAAATAATTTACGTAATTAAACAGTTAACATTCAGACGAAGGTGGAGGACTTCACCGTTTATGAAAAAATGATTTTTCGTTTCCATTCTTTCTCATTATTTTTATTGTGGAGTATTATAGAACAAATTTATTTTTCATTAATTTTGATACGAAATTATCACTCTCCATCATTTCTATTTTTTTTATTCATATTCATTTTTTTCTATTCATTCTTAAGGTGTAAATGATGACTAAGTAATGGATGAGAACAATTAATTCTGTATCATTTTTTAAATTTACACCATCAGTGAAGAAATATTTTTCTGGAAAGGAACAATAATAATAATAATTTATTTCCGTGCTTATTATTTTGTTCCAAATAATTGTTCTCATTTTTATTCCTGTTGTTCTTTAAGAAGTGAAAGGAAAAACTATTTCTCATAAATGGTAAAAAAGCTAAAGAATATTAAGGAATGTAGTGTATATCTTCATTCATTTAGTCACTATTTAAAGCCAAAATGTAAAGCAACAGAATAAAATATACTTGATAATTTAGCAAAAGTAAAATAAATAAAATAAAATCTACTTGATCGTTTTGATCTAACTAATATGCAAGTTCTTAGACAGAAATTGGATTCAGTTTTAATAAAAGCATCCTTTATAAGATGAGAATACTACGTCAAAAACAACTAGAGAGACCAACATTTGTGTAGATCAAATTGCAAAACTCTGGTTAAGCTCCTTTTATATGGGCCATACAGTTTGATAAATGAAATCAACATTTGCACAAACATAGATTCAAATCAGGGATGAAATTCTTTCTAAAATGAACGTATTTAATCACTTTAATCAGTTTAAGTAGTGTTAAGCTTTTGAACTATTTGCTAGTTATATTCGCTTAAAAAGTTAATAAAGTATTAAAACTTAGATTATCTTCTAATTAAGAAAAAGTTAGTCAAACAGATGTTTTAAGGAGACAAGTCGGTCAACTAAAATTGTGAAAATATATGTTGGTCATTGTCTCTTTTTTTCTTTTGGTCAAATTTGGTCATTTTCTTATTAAATTTTGAAAGCAACAGACAAAAATGCGGAAAGACAAAAACACTTGTAATTACCATGTTCTTCCTTTTAGTAAGAGATTTGACCCATAATTTTTCTAAGTCAAAGTTTGAAGCACATTAAAGAACATCAAAACTTCTTCATATAGTTCATAAAAAATTCTGGTCCAATTATGATTGGAAGCAGATTGAATTGAGTTCAAAAAAGTTAAGTTAAATAAGCCTTTTTTCTAATCATTCAACAAAATATTTTTCATTTTCTAAAAATTATTGGGTATATACAGTTGACAATTCTAATATCTATTTTGTAGAAGACAATTGATATGTATTTTTCGCTATATATATATATATATTGTTTGTACCACTAAAACGTATCATTTTAATATACTATTTATATCACCACTAGGTGAAGACAATCATATGAATATTTCAAATCATTCAGAAATTATGAACAAATTATAATATGCTATTTTATATCATCATCACTAGGAATATTATACATATTTTATGATGCAAGAAGAACAATAGCATGAAGACTAGGTTAATTTGGTCGTTGCTACCACTATGTCCGAGTTGGTCCAGTCGTACGTCTTAGGAATATGATATTCCCCATTTAAAATTAACTTAAATGTCAAGTACTTGCATGTAAATATGTAATTGTATCTGAAACATTCACATATGGTAGCAACAACCAGTGTTTTAAAAATCATCTGAAGCATTTGAAGGGTGCGATTGGTGACACTCGTCAGAGCATCAGAGGGTTGACTTGGGGCCAGGATATGCATATCGGGCCTATCGGCGGCATCTTCCTTATTGTATTACCTAGCTGTTATTTGAATATCTCTTGCTTAATATCATTAATTCTTTTAATTATCGTTTATATATATATATATATACACACAGATTTAAAATATATTTAATTTTATATATTTGAAACAAAAATATCATTAATGATGTCCCTAGTCATATTTTAATAAATAGTTGTTCACCATCACATCCGTTAATTAGCATATAAACATGAGTACATGACACAGAGATACATTTATAAATTAAACGAGAAAAATATGATATGTATAGTTTACGGTCCACCACTCCACCTAATGGTCGATTGGCTAATTCACAACTTATTTACATATTATACATACGAAATGCATATATATAAATATATAATACATGCCACAACCCATATCACCAAGATCTAGACACATAAATATTTTATTCTTATAAATAATATTATCTAAAAGACCACATCCTTACTGGATAATGCATAGTAATATTCATGATTTGCTTCTTAACTGGATAATGGCCTATATAGTATAATATGCATTTATATGTCATAATATGATTATATAAATTAAGTGCTTGCTAGGAAACACACAGACACGTATGTATGCATAAGCTTCGTAGTAGTAGGTAACTTATTCAGTTATTCCTAGGTGGATTTGAAAAATAAAAGGACTTAGACTAGTCCAAAGTTAACTACAAATACACACATTATGACATATGTCAGATTTAAATACAATATTATAAGGTACATATTAATTTATGTTATGAAAAAATTATCAAATGCAAGCTAGTGATTTTAAATCAACAGGGGATAGTTAACAGAGACTGGAAGATAATGACATACATGTTCCAACTTTCGAATCTATGGGTTTTTTTGTTTAAAATATGTGAGATTCAAAGAAAATATAAAAAGAAAATTACAAGAGAAAATTGGAGTTTTGAGAACAGTAATATGGCATAATCAAACCTCCATCCCTAAGATTTTTGACACAATTAATTTTCTTACACAATTCTATATAATTAAAAAATAACATGAAAGAGAATGAAAATAAAAGAATAAATTAAAAGATCAAACGTATATAATTAGTATGGAATACAAATAAATAACCAAAAGATTACAACTGAAATGAGTTACTCTAAATTAACAATATTTTTAACTCACAACAAATGTTTTGTTTATTACTATTCTCTTCTGGTGGTCCACTCGAATATACTACTACAGTGTTTTGGAAAGCTAAAAATCGAGTAGAGCCGGTCAAGTCGGTTAATAGAAGAGTAGATAAACCGGAAAGGTTTAAGAATTTATTGAAATCGAGCCACATTGGTACAACTTTCGTTTTCGCTGACTTCACAAAACTAATCATTGTACCCAACCAAACTCATCCCATTTATTTAAAACAAAAAGTGAAGTTAACAATGGACCAATGGGCAATGGGTTTCTGTTGGGATAATGGCTTTAACCGGGAACCGGAAAACCCGGTGACTTCACCATCCCACAGTAACCAATAAAAACAATTGTCTTCCCGATGCACCCGCCACGTGTATTGACAGAACAGAAGTGTCACCACGTTACAACTTTCTGCTGTATAAATGACTTTACTTCTTTTCCTGTAATTACTGTTCAACATAACACACACGTTATGAATGAAACGCCGTTTTAAGGGGTTGGCAGCGTTTGGTTGAACCACCTAACAACCACCACTTTCCTTCACACTTATTATTGTTATCTTTTTTTTTTGTTGGGAATCTTATATCTTTAGTTTATTACTAGTGATTTTGTTTTAAATAATACCAAACACAAAGCTGATGGTACTGTTACATGTCGACGAGATTTCTACTGTGATTACTTACAGTGAAAGTAAATAAAAGCAACATAATTCATTTAAAATAACTAGAATGAAAGTCAATAAAAGCAACATAATTCATTTAAAATAACTAGAATGAACTAAACAAACAAAACAAATACAATAATATTTAATATAATACTTAAGAAGATTTTTTTTTAAATGCTCTAGAATAGCCATAAAAAAATTAATATAGTATTCAGAAGATTTAAAGTGATTTAGTTTTAGTGAATTATAAATGATTTAGATGAATAAATAAAAATGTTAGGTTTTTAGTTAAAAAATCTAAAATTTAATCTACAAAAATCTATCTAAAACCATGTAATTTAGATTTTTATATTTGAAATTAAAAAGCTACTAAAATGCATGTAAAAACTAAAAGTTGGATAAAACTGAATTTGAAACAACATTTTAAAATTAATGTTTGAATAGTATGTAATTTGTTATTTTAATAAAATTACTTCAAACTATAGATTTTATATCTTCACAATTTAAATAGAAATCAAATTTAAATGATAGCTCTAAATGACTAACATAAGAAGAAATAAATATTATAAATAGATAATACAAATAAGAACAGATCTATAAACAATTTTATCACACTCCTAAGTTTGCCTAATAAAGTAAATGGAGATTCTTTTGTTTTGATTTTGTCTGCTTTTGATGGATCAAGTAAAATCTCAGTATATTCAATGTAAAAATCAATAAATCATTAGCTTAACCAAATCAATAAATCATAAATAAATGCTTTATTCCACCATATTTCAGTTTCTTAAACTAAAGAACAAAACAAGTTGCACTCTATAAATTAATCACATATCTCTCTCCCTCTCTTAAATAATACTCCAATATATTTTTGTGAGCTGGCCACCAAAGAAAAACAGTTCCAACCGCAACAATTACGGAAAACGTTACAAGCGTTTATTAAAATACCTAATGGGTTGATAAGTAAGTATATCGGAACCTTCCGGATCCACCTATCTTTATTGAATTTTATTTTTAATTACGAACAGCTTTTATTTATTTTTTAAATTACGGTGGCCATTAAAGTATACACGTTTCGACTTTACAGTATAAAACTATACATTATTCTTTCCTAACAATTTTTTTTCCGGTTTTCCAAGTTTCATCCTCTCTCTCTCTCTTTCTCTCGGTCCTCTTTTAGCATCTACAGTTTCTCTCTCCTCTACGCCGGAGAAAAACCGATAACCTCCGGCCGTTAACCGGCGAATAGATTCCGTCTCACGTCGAGAGCACCTTGGTATACATATCTTCGTCTCGTGGATAGTGTATGAGGTGATTGTTAGACGGCGATTCGGATCTCCGCGTTTGACTCGGTCCAGACTCGTATCGCGGCGGTTTCGTAGAATGTGGCTTGCGGTGTTTGCATGTCAGGCTTTGTGTTGATTTCGCTGGTCGAGATCGTGATCTAGGGTTTCGTCTCTGTTCTTTTGTTCGTTGCTTGTTGCGGTTGGTTTGTGTAATCCGTCGTCGAGAGAAGAAACGGAGGCTCACGGAGGTAGATTACGGAATGCTATGGTGAGATTGATTTCCCCTCTCTCGTTTCCTTGTTTCTAATCAATCGTAAATTTGTTCTATCCATCTGGTTTAGCTTGAGTCTCTCGTGAATTTCGTTGTTATCGATTTGGCTAGATCAGATCTCTTACATTGCTTGAATTCATCTTGATTTTAACGTTTTTGATTCGTGATTTCATCATCAATAGAGGATAATCTCCCACACGTTTCTTTATGTTTAAGTTACACGTGTGAAACTCAGATTTGATGAGCTCTGTTGAAATTGCGACGAATCTATCTCTTTAGGTCAAACAATTGTGTGTTGTAGAGGAAGCTGTCGATGGTTTTGCGACTCGCTTTCTTAGACGGTGTTGAAAGTTGACTTTGTAGGGTATTTGGTCAAAGAGATAAGGCGTTATGTGGTAGTAAAAAAGCGTATGCCTTTTCAAACTTCTAGGTGTTGACTGTTTCTAACTTCTGTGTTTACTTTTATGTGTCTTAGCTTTTCTGGAGTTTAATATTTTTTGTAGTATCTATTAGTGTGAATGGTGGACCAATTGTACATCCATGACTCGCAGTTTATGAGTATTAGTACTTGCTGACATTTGTTTTTTTGGCAGGCGGAAAGGAGGAGTTGCTTGTCCAAAGAGGCTAAAGATGGGTTAGAATATCTGAAACGTAAAAGGCTTCAAAAAATGAGATCAGACTCTGTCAATGAAACAGTAGACTTCAGCACAATGGCTAGAAGCGGTGGTGATGCGTTGAGACCATCTTTAGCGTCACGTGGAATCAGATTACGGGTAACTTCTAGTGGCGCAGTACCTACTGCTAAGGGTGCCTTTTTGAAGGAAAAAGTGGACAAGTTTGAGACGGATGATCTAAAATGGACCGAGAGGGTTCCAGAATGTCCTGTCTACAGACCAACAAAGGATGAGTTTGAGGATCCTTTGACTTATCTGCAAAAGATTTTCCCAGAAGCTTCAAAATATGGTAAAATTGACATCAAAAGCTAAAATCTCATTATGGAAGGATTACTGCTGTAGCAGTAGACCCGTACTGGTTAATTTATTGGCTGCATCTCTTAGCTGAAGTGATTGATTAGTTTTCTGTTTAGTAAAAGCTAACAAATGTTACAATGGAAAAAAAATATATATGCAGCAGGCAATATAGTAGTCTCAGCCCTTGATGGGGGTTCAACTGTAGACAATCTCATTACGGTTTCTTGTCCAATTTCTGATTCTGCCTGGTTTTGCAGGTATTTGCAAGATCGTATCTCCTTTGACAGCAACAGTTCCTGCAGGCGCTGTGTTGATGAAAGAGAAATCAAATTTTAAGTTCACTACCAGAGTGCAACCCCTTCGACTTGCTGAGTGGGATTCTGATGATAAAGTTACATTCTTTATGAGTGGGAGGTTTGTAATTAGCCCTGAATTATTTAGCTCTACACAATTTTATAGTTTTTATTTGACTATTTGTTAACTTCTCAGGAACTATACATTTCGAGATTACGAGAAAATGGCGAACAAGGTATTTGCACGTAGATATTGCAGTGGTGGCTCTCTGCCCGACTCATTCCTGGAGAAAGAATTCTGGAATGAAATCTTGTGTGGCAAGACTGAATCAGTCGAGTATGCGTGTGATGTAGATGGTAGCGCGTTTTCATCTGCACCAGGTGACCCGCTAGGACGCAGCAACTGGAACTTGAATGTATTGATTTACCTCAACTTTAGCTTTTGTGTTTTTTTTTGTTGTTGTTTATGCATTAAAGAAAACATATGCCTGGTTATTTAAGTTTGGTAGTTATATTTCTTTTCTGTCTCTACTTTCAGAAAGTTTCAAGGCTGCCGAAGTCTATCCTGCGCCTTCTTGAAACATCCATTCCGGTATGTGAGCAGTAGTGCAGTTACATTAAAGTAACATAAGGAGTTTCTGTTTTATCCTCTTTTAACTTTGATTTTACTTGTTTCAGGGAGTCACTGAACCGATGCTTTACATCGGAATGCTATTTAGTATGTTTGCCTGGCATGTTGAGGACCATTATTTGTACAGGTTAGTCAAACAAAATCTTGGCTATAATATAAGGTTACTAAAGGATGGCCATCTAAAGTGTTTTAATCTCCCCCCGTAACCCTTTCTCTTTAAACAGCATCAATTATCAGCATTGTGGAGCATCGAAAACGTGGTATGGGGTTCCAGGATCTGCAGCTTTAAAATTTGAAAAGGTGGTCAGAGAGTGTGTGTACAATGATGATATTCTATCAACTTGTGGAGAGGATGGAGCCTTTGATGTGCTTCTAGGAAAGACTACTATATTCCCACCTAAGACTCTCTTGGATCATGATGTGCCTGTGTATAAGGCTGTACAGAAACCTGGAGAGTACGTCGTTACATTCCCTAGGGCTTATCATGCTGGTTTCAGTCACGGTACACCATATATTTCTGAGTTTACATTTTTATTGGTCAGAGAGTTGATACCATATTCATCTGATTTCACGGTTGTGTTTGAAAATATATTTTAGGTTTTAACTGTGGTGAGGCGGTGAACTTTGCGATGGGTGACTGGTTTCCTTTTGGAGCTATTGCTAGTTACCGGTATGCTCATCTAAACAGATTGCCATTGCTTCCTCATGAAGAATTGATTTGTAAGGAAGCCATGCTGTTAAACTCAAGTTCCAAACCCGAGAATCTGGATTTTACACCTGCGGAATTGTCAGGGCAACGAAACATCAAGACTGCGTTTGTGCACCTGATTCGTTTTCTTCATCTGGCTCGATGGTCTCTAATGAAGTCAGGATTATGCACCGGCCTTGTTTCGAATACATACGGAACCATCGTATGCAGTATGTGTAAACGGGATTGCTACTTGGCGTTTATAAACTGCCATTGCTACTCACATCCTGTCTGTCTTCGTCATGGTAAAGCTTTCTCTGTTATTTCCATCAGCATATATCCGTCACTCCATTTTTACAATTGTTATTGTGTCATTGTGTAGATGTTAAAAAGCTTGACCTTCCATGTGGGACAACACGTACTCTTTTCTTGAGGGATAGCATTGAAGCCCTGGAAGCTGCTGCAAAGAATTTTGAGAAAGAAGATGGAGATTCAGATATGATTACAACTGACGAAGAGTTATACACATATCCATCGTCAATCACACTTGCAGCTGCAAAAGAAGATGGATATTCACCGTATTCCACTATATACTTTGACTTCAATACCGAGTTTGATATAACATCTGGAAATCCTGTCACGAGCTACGAAGCAAATGCTCCATGTATCTCCTCAGTTACTGATGATTACGTAAGTTTCTGACCAAGAACTCCCAGCAAAACAAACACTCTTTAACCGTCTCTTTTCTGAATATTCGATTTATCTGTTTTGGTTACAAAAGCAGGTAAATAGACGAGCTCCTAACTGTAGTAGCAGTAGTGATTCTAAGCTCCTAGAAGAAGTAGCAAGCAGCAGTAACAAGAAAACTCGGTTCTTCTCTGCGGTTAAAGATGAACCACTAGTCACGGATCAGGAGAGTGACGGTTCTGATTCCGAGAATTTCAGAGTGAAACGCCGTTCACTGAAATTGGAAAACCGAAGAGTTGTTCTGGAGACAAGAGACAGAGACTCTGAACATCATCAGGTTACTGAAAATCACATAATAACTATTTTCTTACAGTCATCATGAATTAAATAAACCCTGAAGTTTATCTTTGTTATATATGAGAATAGGATCTTAAAAGTTTGAAGAGACCGCAGAACTACCATGAAGAAAGATGTAGTGCTACTAGTTTCAGTAGCATTAGTAAGCAAGAAGAAGAAGTGGCGTTAGTAATATCAAACAGAAAAGAAACTGATGAGCAGCAAAGTGACGTCATGATGATGAAGAATGAGAATCATTTTGGTGGGTTTAAACGTCTGAAAGTGAAAGGGTTGATAAAGCCGTAACGTGACAGCTTCAGCTTCCTCCTCCTAACTACAATTGTTTAATTTCTGCTGATCTCTAACAATACAGGAAAGAGAAAAGGTATCAACAGCAAAATATTCAGTATCTGATTTTTATATTTTTCTATTATGGGAGAAGAAAGAAGAAGAATGAAGAAGCAACAGACAAAAGGAGCATTAACAAAGCCAATCAACAACCAAGCACTATTGGGTTTCTTTTTAGGATTTACCAAATCTTTGATTCTTTGTGTACATCTGTCTGTACACCTTTAATCTCTTTTATGTTCCTTCTTCTTATGATGTAAATCTCTTCTTTTGTTTCTGGTCATTACTGTCAACAGAAAAAAAGGTTTTTTTTTTTTCCTAGCGATGACTTTTGTTATTATTGTTTGATGATGCGTAGAGCCTCATCATCCCTTAGGAAATGCAAAGATTCGTTTCTCTTTTCCTATATCTCTAGCGTCATACCATGTGATAATGAAGTCTTCTAAAATTCTCTACAATTTCTGTAATGCCAACGTTTGTTTTTTCTGCTTAAAAAATGTCAATGTTTGTTTCACGAAATGTGTATTCAATATTTGAATGTCTATTATTCGTCTGATACACATTAGTTGTTAACTAACGTTGCTAACAATCAAGACAAGCTGTCTTCACAAATATCGTTGACCAAATCACAATTCAGAAATATCAAAAGATATAAAACAAAATAATAGATAAATAACTAGAAGTTTAATAAATAAATAAAAAAAATTGAAAGATCAATAGGTTTCAGAGAAATTGTCAAAAATACCACTTTTCTTGTACCACTTTTCACTTTTACCTTAATCACTTTTACCCTTATTTTTAAGAGAGAAAAACACACTTATAACCTTTGAATTAATTAATCTAAGATTTATGGTTTAGAGTTCATGGGTGAAGGTAGGGTGAGGTAGGGTTTAGAAATGTAAAATTTAGGATTTTAATTAATTCTTTTTAAAATTGTCTCTTAAAAATGGTATTCATGAAAATATCTCTTTAATTAAGATAAAAGTGAAAAATGGTACAAGAAAAGTGATATTTTTGAAAATTCCCCTAGGTTTTGAGTTAGAAAAATCGTAGAACTCTATACAATAATACTCGATTAATTAATAATAATAAATTAATAGATTTCATGGGATTAGTGCACAATTGGATAATATAATAAAATATTTTTTTGAAATATGTAAATAAATGATCCCAATTCAAATATAAATTAGTAACTAATGTATATAATTTTTTTATAAATATATAAATTGTATTGTTTATTTTTATTCACATTGGAGACTTTAAATATTCTTAAATATATTAATGGCATTTTTTCATTTTAAACTTAAAATACATTTTCTATACATCATATAGTTGAATAAGAATAATATATAATTATTATCTACAAAATTTAATTAATACATACACTGTAAAATAAATTATTTTTATGTTGGAGAATTTTCAAAAATATCACTTTTCTTGTTCCATTTTTTATTTTTACTTTCATTAAATAGACATTTTCAGAAATACCACTTTTTGTAAGAGAAATTGTCAAAAATACCACATTCCTTATACCACTTTTCACTTTTACCTTAATCACTTTTACCTTTATTTTTTAAGAGGAAAAAACACACTTATAACCCTTGGTTAATTAATCTAAGACTTAGGGTTTAGAGTTGATGGGTGGCGATATGGTGGGGTAAGGTTTAGGAATGTAAAATTTAGGATTCTAATTAATTTTTTAAAAAATTACCTCTTAAAAAATGGTATTTATGAAAATGTCTCTTTAATGAAAGTATAAATGAAAATTGGTACAATAAAAGTGGTAAACTTGAAATTCTCTCCTTTTTAAGGGGTATTTTTTTTTAAAAATTAATTAAAATCCTAAATTTTACATTCATAAACCCTACCCCACCCTACACCACCTCTTAACTCTAAATCCTAAGTCTTAGATTAATTAATCCAAGGGTTATAAGTGTGTTTTTCCTCTTAAAAACGGGGATAAAAGTGATTAAGGTATTTTAAAAAAATGGTACAAAGAAAGTGGTATTTTTGAAAATTTTTCTTTTATGTTTACATAAAACATATTAAAAATTTTTAAATATAAAAAAATATTTTTTGTAAACAAAAATATCATCTATACTATTATTTGAGAAGTGAATTTTCTTATGTGTCATATTCTCCTTGATTTTAGGTTATTTTGATTATTTATTATGTTTTAAATAATTTTAGCTAAAAAGTAATTTTAGCTAATTCATTATTTAAATAATATTTTTAGTTTATTTTTATTTGTCATTGTTTTTATTAATTTTAGCTGAATCATTTTTTATATAATATTATTTTCATTATGGTAAATTAGTTAAAGTTTTGGGAAATTGTCAAAAATACCACTTTTCTTGTACCATTTTTCACTTTTATCTTAATCATTTTTACCTTTATTTTTTAAGAGGAAAAAACACTCTTATAACTCTTGGGTTAATTAATATAAGACTTAGAGTTTAGAGTTAATGGGTGGTGTAGAGTGGGGGTAGGGTTTAGGAATATAAAATTTAGGATTCTAATTAATTTTAAAAAAATTTCCTCATAAAAATGTGGTATTTTTGAAAATATCTTTTTAATGAAGTTAAAAATAAAAAATGGTATAATAAAAATGGTAAACTTGAAATTCTCCCGTTTTCTAGGGACTACAAAACTACAATAGTTAAGTTTTCGGGAAAATGGCCGATTCCCGCATAAACTAATTGCCCCCGGCTTTTTCATACACGAACTTTTAGTCTATGCCGAAACCCACACGAACAATTATGTTTTTTTTTTAATTTCATACATGAACTTTTAGTCTATGCCAAAACCCACACGAACAACTATGTTTTCTGAATTTCATACACAAATTATCGGTTTTAAACTAATTGCTACATAATCATAAACGGTGTTAGTATCCATTAACAAATGGAGAATCGGTTTAATTTGGGTTAAATAAAATGAATGTAATGTCGTTTTGTTTCACGACACAAACCAACGACGTCATTGTGTCTTTGGATCGTTTTAAGGTTTCCAATGTGATATCTTTTATACGACGCCGTGAAACCAAAGATAAAAACCTAATCCTGAATTTAAGAAGAACAATAAAACAACGTCGTTCCTTATTTTGTTAATGAGAAATTACACTAAAACGACGTTATATTTGTTTTATTTAAATTAGAAATTAAACCGTCAAACGGATAAAAACACCGTTTAGGGTTTTGTGACAATTAGTATAAAATTGATAGTTCATGTATTAAATTCAAAAAATGGAGTTGTTCATGTTGGTTTTAGCATAGAATAAAAGTTCGTGTATGAAATTAAAAAGACGGAGTTGTTCGTGTGGGTTTCAGCATGGACTAAAAGTTCGTGTATGAAAAAACCGGGAGCAATTAGTTTATGCGGGAATCGGCCATTTTCCCTTAAGTTTTCCTTCCATTTGTAAAGAAGATGGTTCTATAGATGATGTTATAATTAATCATAAATTGACAAGAATCTATATTAATTTTAATAATTAGCATCATCTCAAAATATTTTATATTGTAATATCCTAAACATATTTTATCAAAATGTTATTAAAATTAATATAAAATTAAATTATATATATTTACGGAAAATAGATTTATGAATAACATGAAACGTTAATCGTTCTTTTGATAAATACATACTTATGCATGATACACATACGTTATTACCAAGTGAGAATTTCAAGTTTATCATTTTTGTTGTACCACTTTTCATTTTTATCTTCATTAAAAAGATATTTTCAAAAATAACATTTTTCTAAGAGGCAATTTTTTTAAAAATTAATTAAAATTCTAAATTTTACATTCATAAACCCTATCCCCACCCTACATCACTCCTTACTTTAAACCCTAAGTCTTAGATTAATTAACCAAATGTTATAAGTGTGTTTTTTCTTTTTAAAAACAAGAACAAAATTGATTAAGATATTTTTGGAAAGTGTTACAAGAAAAGTGGTATTTTTGACAATTTCTCTATTACAAAACCTAACTTTGTACACATTCACGTTAAACAAAAACTAAAGCGCATATAAACAGACATAAAAATAGATTATAAATAAATACTCTTCAAGGAATAATAATTTGCAAAACTATATGTTCGTGTTTGGGTAAACTTATATTGACTCGTTTGTAGGTATATTTACGATTGGGGTTTAATTCCCCTTACACATACATGCAGTGTGATGGATATTACATTTTATATATAAATGAGTGTATTCAAAAACAAATTAACAAATAAAAATATTTCTGTTATGATAGTTCTTTTTGTCATATAACGAGTTCAATATTTAATTTAAATTAAATATTCCAAATGCATGAATGTTTCGAAAACGATTTTAAGCAATAAAAATATTTCTATTGTCATAAAAATGTTGTTATATGTAAAGAGCATAGTTTTCCATTAACTATTAAATATTTTAGACATTTGAGAAATAATTTTATTGTGATACAAATATTTCTAAAACTATTATGCCAGCGTGTGCGGACAAAACATCTAATTATAAATAAATAAAATATTAAAAATTTAATGATTATTAATTTACTAGGTAATGATCCACGCCCTATCCAAAATGATGTATTTTATAATTTTTCGTTAAATAAATAAAATTTAAATTTTTAATAATAAAAAGATATGTAAAATATATTTTCAAGATTTGATAAAAATAAACTTCTAAAAATATCTAACTTTGATACATATTTTTAATTTTCAAAACTAAATTTACGTATTTTTCTAAGGTAAATTGTTTAATTTAAATAATATTAAAATAAATAAATATATATTGATATAGTTTTATAATCATTTGTATCTTATTATAACAAATTTTTCAAACCATTAATAACGAAATTTTCATTGTGTGACTTTTAATAGTTTATTAATTTATAGTCATTTTAAAAAATTCAAATTATAACATATACAAAAACTTAAATTTTTGTTATATAGTTAATATGATTTTTAATTTATTTTAACAGTGTAATATTAAATAAAATGATAAATTGTTATTAAATGTTTTTTATTTAATTATTAATTGTCATATATAATTTAATTAATATAGACACAAAGAATGAAGATTGTGACGAGCAAGAATTGTGAGGAGGAGAAAAGAAGACAAAGTATCAAAAGAAACGTGTCTTAGCTGGCTGATGATGAAACCTAAGCCTAATCCTTATTGGTTAGAGACGTTCTTCTGTTCTGGGAAGACTCTAAAGTGGGATACTTAGTCCTCGTCTTGTTAATGTGTGTCTCAACAAGCTTGATCGTTGGATAGAAGCAAAAGTAAAAGAATTTTACCGTCCTTCTAAACATGATGTTATATGGAATAGCGCTGATGTAGAAGGCGATCAAGAAAACACTTCTTGGCCTAGTTTGTTCCCATTAGTGGCCCAGACTGCCAGACAAGACTAGGAAGATGGATTACGTTAGCTTGGTCATATACTGATAGGAGTCCGTTGACATCGTGCTCATAATGCAACTTGAGGAAAGAGCTTATTGAGTGTGTTGATCAGAAGTATATGCTTCGGCTAGAAAATGAGAATCTCCCTATTGAACATATAACCAAAGGTATAATGTTTCTTGATCTATCACGTGTTACGTGTGCTTACTAATTCATGGTGCATATTAGTATAGCTAGTGGTTGGTTAAGCTTACATTAGCTGAGATTAGCACTTGTATATAAACAAACTATAGTGTAAAGTTATAATTAATGTTGAGATTAACATTTTCATAACTAACTCTTCCTTCTCCATCGTCACTAAGCTTCTCAACATTAGAACCTTGATATCAGAGCTCAACGATTCTTTGTCGTCATAAGTGTTTCTTCGTCTGATCATCTGCTTCTCCAGCTGGTGGAGTCGTGGTAACGATTCTCTGATTCTTTCATTTTCTCGCCATTATCATCTTCCGTGTTCTTCTTCTTTCTTTGACCTAATTGTGCTGAGCTCTTTGGTTTCTTCGGCGCGATCGATCTTTTCACGGATATCCTTGTTGATTGTTGTGAATTTCTTGATTCAAATCGCTGATTCATGGAAACTGGTTTGACGCAATCGGTTCATGTTCGTTTGACGGAGTCATCTCTCTTGGATCATTATGATAATCCGTATTATCTCCACAGCAATGATCATGCTGGTCTTCAATTGGTCACGATCGTCTTTCCTCTGGTGCTGAGTTTCATTCTTGGAGACGATCTGTTCGGATGGCCCTCAATGTGCGCAACAAGCTTGGCTTTATTGATGGTACGATTCGCAAACCTCATTCGACTGATCGTAACTCTGGATCTTAGTCTCGTTGCAATGATCTTGTTGCGACTTGGTTAATGAATTCTGTATCGAAGCAGAGAGGTCAAAGCTTGTTGTATATGTCTACTGCTGAGAGTATATGGAACAATCTCATGTCTAGATGTAAGCAAGATGATGCACCTAGAGTGTATGAGATTGAGCAAAGACTTAGTACTATCCAGCAAGGATCTAAGGATGTAAGTGCTTATTATACGGAGTTGATCACATTGTGGGAGGAGTACAAAAATTACATAGAACTTCTGGTTTGTACTTGTGGGAAGTGTGAATGTAATGCTGCAATTTTGTGGGAGAAATTACAGGAACGTAGTCGTGTGACTAAGTTTTTGATGGGGCTGAATGAAGTTTATGAGCAAACAAGGAGGCATATTCTGATGTTGAAACCAATACCATCTATTGAAGAAGTTTATAATATGGTGGCTCAAGATGAGAGGCAGCGTCTTGTTCGTCTTGTGATCAAGACTGATAGTGTTGTGTTTCCAAACATCAGATTCTACTCAGCATATACAGTTCATTGAATCTCCTGAATATGCAGCAGCGTATAACACTTACAAGCCGAAGTCTAATCGTCTTGTGTGTACGCATTGTGGCAAACAAGGTCATGTTGGGAAAAAATGTTATAGGATTATTGGATATCCTCCTGGTTATAAGACTTCTGCTCAGACTGCTGGTTTACAAAACATGCTGAATTATCCTCCTCATACTCAACACTCTGTTGTAAATGTTGTCTCTGCGGGTTCTGGTGATATTATCTCTCAGGCATCTTCTATCTCTGGTTCATCAATGCCTCAACTCACAGCAAATCAAATGCAGTCCCTTCTTCAACAACTGCATAGTCATACACAATCCTCGGAAGTGGTAGCGCTGTGTTCTAAAGCTTTTATCTCCGACAAAGGTGTCGTGGCCCCTCATTCTTCATCTGGTAGAAGTGTTTCTCTTTCTTCCAATCTTCGCCATGACAATCAAATATTCACTTTTAATCACCAGTGTCTATCTACCCTTTCATCCTCTTTATCACCCTCATCATGGATTATTGATAGTGGGGCCTCAATTCATGTCTGTTCTGATCTTAGTATGTTCCGTGAAAAAATTTCAACATCAGATATAGTAGTTTCTATACCCGATGGAACGAAGGTTCCTATTCAGTATACTGGTACAATTTACTTGTCTGATTCATTGGTATTGAATAATGTGTTGCATGTTCCATCGTTTCATTTCAACTTGATAAGTGTTAGTACACTTCTAACGGATAATGATAGTTCTGCTCACTTCTTTCCTGATAATTGTTTTCTCCAGGCATGTTTTCGGGACTTGATGATCGGAAAGGGTGATTTACATCACAATCTTTACATACTTGACATATCTTCGCTTAATGCTTCACCATTGGAATCTTTCTGTGGAACCTTGTCAGTGGATGGCACTCTCTGGCATCAATGCCTTGGACACCCGTCTGTTGTCAAGTTACAAGTTTTAGCTGATTCTCTTTGTATTCCACGATCTATTACTCATTTGGATTCTCATTGTAAGGTATGTCCATTAGCTAAGCAAAAATTTTTGTCTTTTTTTTTAATCGATTTTCAGATAGTGCTTTTGACTTACTTCACCTTGATATATGGGGACCTTTTTCAATGGAATCAATGGAATGTTTTAAATATTTTCTGACTATTGTTGATGATTGCACACGAGTCACCTAGATTTATATGCTTAGGAATAAACATGAGGTTGTTGATGTGTTTCATGTATTTTAAAGCATGTTTCTACTTAGTATAATGCTAGAGTTAAGGCTATTCGAAGTGCAATGCACCTGAGTTGAGGTTTCCGAAGTTGATTGATGATTTAGGCATTAAACATTATGTTTCTTGTGCTTATACTCCCCAACAAAACTCAGTTGTGGAGAGAAAGCATCAACGTCTTCTTAATGTTGCTCGTACTCTTCTTTTTCAATCTACTGTCCCTTTGCTATATTGGTCTGATTGTGTTCTCACTGCTGCATTTCTTATCAATCGAACACCTTCACCATAGCTCAATAACAATAGTCCATTTGAAATGATGTTACATAAACCACCTGACTATTCTTTGTTACGTTCTTTTGGATCTCTTTGGTACGTTTCCACTTTGCCTAAGGATATACATAAGTTTTCCGCTAGAGCTAGACGTTGTGTTTTCCTAGGATACCTTGCTGGTTATAAAGTTTTAGATCTTTAAACTTAAGTGGTCTCAATCTCGCATAATGTTGTTTTTCATGAGATTGTGTTTCCGTTCAAGTTGTCTGATTCTCTGGTGCCTGATTTCTTTTCTCATACTGTACTACCGTTACCAGTTCCATATGCCCTTGATCATACTGATACTGATTTTCAACATCCATCTACTTTTATTCCCTTTGTACCCTCTGCTACTGATATTCACTCTTCTCCTCTTGGTAATGAGTCTATTGTATCTGATGAATTTAATGTAGGACGACCTAAACGAAAACCTAAAGCCCCTTCCAACCTTTCTGAATATGATTGTGCTCTTCTTTCAATCCATTCATCTCTTCCCTCTCCTATCCATACCAGTCCTTATCCCATTTCATCTGTTCTTTCCTATCATCGTATTTCCCCTTCTTATTATATGTGTCAGCTTGCTTATTCTCAAGAGACAGAACCACATACCTTTAAAGAGGCCATGACATCTGATGTTTGGAAGGAGCGGTCAATGTGGAGTTCGATGCTATGGAGGTGAATCAGACTTGGGACATTGTCTCTTTACCTCCAGAGAAGAATCTGGTTGGTTGTAAATGGGTATTCACCATCAAGTTTAATGTTGATGGTACCATTGAGAGATATAAAGGGCGTTTGGTGGCCAAGGGATATACACAGCAGAAGGGTGTGGACTTTACTGAAACTTTTTCTCCTGTGGCTAAGTTGAATAGTGTGAAAATTTTATTGGCTCTTGCGTCCATTGAAGGATGGGACTCACTCAAATGGATGTGTCCAACGCTTTTGTACACAGTGATCTCAATGAAGATATTTATATGAGCTTGCCTCAAGGCTATACACCTGCTCCGGGTACTGTCCTTCCTCCTAATGCTGTTTGTAAACTCTGTAAATGCATCTATGCTTTAAAGCAAGCATCTAGGAAGTGGAATCAGACGTTTACGAATGTTCTATTGGCTGATGGTTTTCTCTCAGTCTCAGTCTGATACCACTTTGTTTACTAAGAAGACTGCCACAGGATTCATTGCTCTTCTCCTTTATGTTGATGATATTGCTATAGCGATAATGCTGATGATCTTACTGCTCTTAAGAAAGTCTTGGCTCGAGAATTCAAGATCAAAGACTTAGGACCTATGCGTTGTTTTGGTTAGAGATTGCTCGTTCTACGAAAGGCATCTTTGTTTGTCAACGAAAATACATTTTGCAACTTCTTAAGGATGCAGGTCTTTTGGCTTGCAAACCGAGCACGATTACGATGGATCCTTATGTCAAGTTGAGGTAAAGATACTGGCGTTCTTCTTCCTTCTGCTACTCCTTATCGGGAACTCATTGGGAGACTTATCTACTTTACAATCATGCAACCTGATATTACGTTTTTAGTGCACAAGCTTAGTCAGTTTCTGAAGGCACCTTCGGATGCTCACTTACAGACTGCGCATCACATTCTCCGTTATCTTAAAGGAAATCCTGGTCTTAGTTTATTTTACTCTGTTGATGCTGAGATTTGTATGAATGCGTTTGCAGACGCTGACTGGGCTTCTTGTCCTGACTCGAGACGCTCTGTTTCTAGCTCCAATATATATCTTGGGACTTCTCTTGTTTCTTGGAAATCAAAAAGCAAAATGTTGTTAGTCGAAGTAGCACAAAAGCTGAATACCGCAGAATGGCTGATGTTACAAGAGAGATTCTCTTGCTGCACCAACTCTTGTGTGATTTTGGCGTAAAGGTCACAACATCTTCCAAGCTTTTCTGTGACAACAAGTCAGCCATCTACATAGCTTCTAATCTAGTATTTCACGAGCAAACCAAACATATCGAGATTGATTGTCACATTGTGCATGATCAAATCAAGTTAGGTACATTACGGGCTCTTCATGTTGCGAGTGGTAACCAACTGGCTGATATATTGACAAAGCCTTTACATCCTGGTCCTTTTCACTCTTTGCTTCAGAGGACGTCAATGTCAAGCCTTTGCACTCCTCCACCGGCTCCAGATTGAAGGCTTGCGGGGGTGTATCACGTGTTATACGTGTGCTTACTAATTCATGGTGTATATTAGCATAGCTAGTGGTTGATTAAGCTTATGTTAGCTGAGATTAGCACTTGTATATAAACAAACTATAGTGTAAATTTACAATGAATGTTGAGATTAACATTTTCATAACTAACTCTTTCTTCTCCATCGTCCCTAAGCTTCTCAACATTCGAACCTTGATATGATCATGTTCTGTATCGTCGTGTTGTGTATCCGACTCTGAGGTATACTGCTACTGGTGGGAAGGTTATAAGTAAGAAAGGTGTGGGGACATTTTTATCCATTGCAAAGAGTTTGAAACAATGCATCAAACAATTTTGTAAGGGTATTGAGTCGCTCTGATGCCGCTTTGTAGGG